>JAQIXN010001670.1:0-16268 GCA_034698145.1 Proisotoma minuta
GAAGAACTTCGAAAATTACGAGAACAGACGCAGTGCAAGATTTGTATGGATAATCGAGTGGACGTTGTATTTTTGCCATGTGGACATTTAGTTTCTTGTACACGTTGCGCCACGGCCCTTTCCACTTGTGCCGTTTGTAGACAACCAATCAAAGCTTATGTGAAAACTTATTTGTCTTAAAACTTCTGAGTCGTCGTATTATTAGTGTGTGATTTTAGAAAGAAAGTGGAATCTCATCTAATGTAATTTAATGATTTATTTATTCAGATGCAGCTAATATTAATATTTATACTTTTTGTCGAGATAATTTTGTATTTATGTATATCCTCCCCCAAATATTAAAGTCATACATTAATAAACTGTTCTCAGATTATTCTTTAAACATGCATTGTTTCCGAGCATATTTATTTAACCGACAGTCATCCATTCATGCATTGCATTCGCAGAAGACGAGACGACCACTTTCACTTTTTTTCGTAACTCATCCCTTGCGTAAACGTGAGACAAGTTAAGAAAATATTTATATCACAAAGTTAATTTAATTTATAAATAGGTATAATTTATTGGCAAAATTGCAAGACCTGAGAAGCCAGACTAAAGACGCAATTATTTATATACTCGTCATTTTTTATTCCGATAATTTCTGGTTTCATCTTCAGCATCAAGTCACTTTGCCATTGATGTGTATATCTTTGGAGAACATGAGGTTATAGGTATCAGTCACGCACTCGTCTTAAAATCTTTTGTATCCCAAAGCATTATTAACAAAGTCCACAGTGAAAAGTTTAATTTAACAACAACAATTATTATTGAGTTGGGCGTATTATTATTATTTATTGTTATTGTATAACTTATTTATAGGTAGGCAATTGGTTCACCGTGATAAAGTTACACAGTCTAAATTTCCTCATCCTTTTACATTAAAGTTTATCGAGTTTGGGATTATCTTTCTTTACTTTTTACCTATTTTTTATCCAAATTTCATTCTGGACAAAAATAAAGTCCTTATTGTTCATTGTGCTGCGTGTAATATTTAATTTTAAACACAAATTAGTTCAATTTATAACAAATTTTTGGGACTGCTAGTCATTCATAGCATTCCAGTAAAATTATTATGCCCATTAAATAAATAAATATACGAGTCATTGCAGTTAAAGTGAGTCAGTTGTGCAGCCGATTAATAGTTTGTTCCATTCAACATTGGAACGCAATGGAGGACAAAGTTTCTATGTAACACTCAACTTTGTCTTTTGTACCTTCATAATGTTAGCATTTTTTATGCTTTTTAATATCGTGTCACTCTTAGATTATGTAAGTACTTTAATAATAATTAACTAATACGACTTTGGTGCTTTTAAGGGACATTTTTAATATACTAGCTATGCAATCCGTCTGTGATTTAATTTACTCCATAAAATTTTTATGATAACCATAAATCAAATACAAATGCCAACCACTCAACTTCCAAAATATTTGTACACAATTATTCATCCAAGTCTGATTAAAGAAGCCAAAGACGATATAATTCATAATAAAAGACAAAGATAACTAATTGATAATAACATGGAAATCAAAACTAATGAAGCTCAATCATCACCTACCTCAAATCCACGAGTCAATTTCTCCAATGTCGACGATATTAGTACCGCTCCAACAACAGATCTGATAACAGTTGCAGACAATGAAGATGTCAATCCTGGAAATACCGAGGACAGATGTGGGGTGCCTCCTGGGTGTCGAGGGGGTGGTGGGAGTGGTCACATTACAAATGAAATGACTTATGTTCAACGAGTTGTAGCTGGATCTGGTCACATACTTAATGACTTGACTGCGTCACTCTGGTTCACTTACTTTCTCCTGTATATGCAAAAAGTGGCAGGGTTCTCAGACAGAAATGCAGCAGCTTTAATGCTATTAGGTCAAGTGGGTGAAATATTTTTGTATCAATAATAATTATTAACAAACAAAATAATCTTATTATTCTCAACAACTATTAGATTGTGGACGGAGTTTCGACGCCACTTATTGGCTATGAGGCAGATCGTGCTAATCATTGTTGGCTATGTAAAAAGGGGTATGGAAGATGCAAAAGTTGGCATTTAGCAGGTAAATGTCAATATACCAAAACACTTTTTAAGTAAAAGATAGCTGATTATTACTCGTATTTTTATTTCAGGGGTTTTTTTAGTTTGTATTTCTTTTCCTTTTGTATTTTCACCTTGCATCGGATGTGAAAATTCGCAGCAATGGGCAAGAGCAATTTACTATGCTCCCTTTATTGCTATCTTCCAAATCGGGTGGGCGTCAAGCCAGATCTCTCATTTAGCTTTAATCCCCAAGATGAGCTCTGATATTTTGTTGAGAACAGAACTTTTGGCAATCAGGTAACTTTTCAAGTCAATGATATATATGCCATACTAAAGCAATACTTATTGATTTGGCCAGATATGCTTTCACTGTGGGTTCCAACATCACCGTGTTTCTTCTTACTTGGGTCACTTTAGGATTTGAAGACTGTGAAATCGATAGTACTGATGCACCCACATTCCGAGTAAGTCATTAGTAAAAGTTATAAACAAATACACTGATTTAATTACTTTCTTTTAATGTCAGACGCTTGGACTAATCTCAGTGGGAATAGGGGGATTCTTTTCTTTTCTCTTTCATTTTTTTGTTGTCGAAAAATCAGATGAAGAAGTAAAGAAGGCAACATTGTTAATGCAAGAAGCAGATGCAAACAATCCTCCCCAAAATGATGATTTCGTGGAAAGTCTCAACACTGTTACAAATGTACGTTCTGTTTCAAGTAGCATGGCTATCTCCAAACTTCATGCTCAACAAGCTAGAAGAAGGAGAGGGTCTTCAAGATCCAGCGCAGGCAGATCTAGTCCTGCAGACAAAGAAGCTGGACAAAGTCTCTTGTCTGATCAAGACGATAATACGGCCGTCTCAATTGACATTAGTGGAGATCATTCTCATGTTGGAATTATTAGAGGGCAATCATCATCCTCAGCTCATGGTCCCACACCTCAGAGAAATAATAATCAAGGGGGAGAATATTGTATGACATATCTGAGTTTGGGGAAAGAGACTGTAACGGTAATGGACTGGCTTTCCATGCCACAGTTTTATATCGTGGCCATGATGTACATGTCAACTAGGTTAAGGTACAACCTCAATGAAATATACTTTTAAAACAAATATGGAAAATTCATCTTGACAGTTTCATGAAGAATAATAAGTAATAATATTTTTAGTGTCAACATCACGCAAGCCTATATGCCTCTGTACCTTCAAGAAACACTCAAATTACCTTGTGGATCAGTCGCAACAATTCCTCTCACCATGTTTTGCTCGGGTTTTGTGGTCTCTATTTTTATCAAGTTTATAAACAAATTTATGGGACGGCAGTTGGCTTATTCGTTTGGTGCCTTGTTGTGCATAATTGGAGCAGCATTGATTTTGTTCCTTGATTGGAGTCCAGGAAGTGCCTTAGCGTCAAAAGGAATTTACGGAGTAGCAGTTTTATTAGGTACTAACATTTTTTAAGTCTGAATCTTAATAAACCAAAGATACTTAATTAACAAAAAAAATAGGAGGTGGGGCATCAGCCATTTTAGTGACCAGTTTGGCAATAACTGCAGACATGATAGGGAACAATGTGGAAAATGGAGCATTCGTTTATGGTAAATTGCAAAGTACAATTAATTAGTAATTAGCAATATGATTATATGGAAATTGCAAAATGTTTACAGGAGCAATGAGCTTTTGTGACAAGTTATCATGCGGCCTCGCCGTCATGCTAATTAATGAGTGAGTTGACAAAATTAAACTGACAGTGCATAAAATATTTAAACCATGTTTTTTCTTTAGATTGAAAGTATTTTATAAAGATGGGAGATTTTATCAGAGAGTGTTAGGATATACTGCAGGAGGTAAATGATAATTTTAATAAAAAGAACATTTTGTCAAATATGTTTTTTTTTGTTTTAGGATGTTCGGTGGTTGGTGTGATGGGTGTGATTGGATTAACATATATCATAATTAAACAAAGAAATGAAAGATTAACTGACCCAAATTCATAAATAAATCAAAAGAATCTTAAAGTTATTTTAGCAATAATTATTATTATATATTTTCTTGGTAAACATTTTGTAACATTTTTGAATAGAATATCAGATTGAAACAAAGGTGAATATTTCAGTACAAAAATAATAACACAGGTATAAAGTAAATATAGGAAAAGATTAATAATTATTGAAGATTCTTTTGAGATTGACTCGCGTTCCACGCCACCAAAATAGACCAAATACTTAAAGCCCTCATGTATCCTATAGCACGATACTTTTTCCTGTGAACCAAAGCTTCTGGAGTTTCAAATCTGAATAAAAAAAACATGAATGATTTCAGAAAAAAAGAAAGACAAAGGTTATAATTAATATCATACCCCATTCCAATAGTCTCATAAACCGTTCGATATATGCCTTCTGCAGTTTTAAAACCTTCTTCAATCATTCCGTTTTTGACGAGTGTCGCTGCAAGTGCATAACTAACTCCTGTCCATGTTTCCTCACTCTGAATTGTAAAGCTATCTATTGTCCCATCTGGGTTCATGCCATTAATAGCTCCCATTGTGCCGCCACGGACTTTTAAAACATTGTTTTCATAAATAGTCTTGAGAGCTTGACGTACATTAGTCTTTGGGAAAATGTCAGAATCGTCAACTCCACACATGGCCAAAAACCAATGACCACAAAGTTGATCAGACATTATGCTTTGTCCATGGAATGTCCCAGAAGAATCAAATCTGTAATAATCTCCGGTCCATAATTTGTCATTGAACGAATCTTTTCCTTTGGTTAACATGTTTTTGTAATCTTCAATTCTTTCTTGTTTATTGGGCAGGTCTGATTTTTCTAGCATTTCAATCATTGCATAAAGAGAAGCCAGCCATAATCCTCCACAATATGCACTTGAAATACAAAATAATAATTATTTACCATACACAAATAATTGTTAAATAACTTTATCTAACCTGACACCGGTCATAATCCACGTATCGTAAGTTTGATCTGCTGAACCAGAGTTTTCAATCATTCCATCACCATCTTGGTCCCATTCTTGAGATTTTTTCATGACAGTTTCGCAAACGGGAAGCATATCTCTCAAATAATTTGCATTGTTGGAAAGTTTGTAATCTCGAAATACTTGTAAGACAAATTTGAGGTTCAAATCTCTCCAATTGGACACATCTATATTTTGTGACAATACTATGTTAATAAACTAATTTAA
Organism: Proisotoma minuta; assembly: GCA_034698145.1. Lineage (NCBI taxonomy): Eukaryota > Metazoa > Arthropoda > Collembola > Entomobryomorpha > Isotomidae > Proisotoma > Proisotoma minuta. The sequence goes on from JAQIXN010001670.1 coordinate 5,293, forward strand.
TAATATTTAAGTGAAGTATTATAATGAAAAATAGCTTTAAAACAATACCATGCATCAAATATGAGTTTATTTTAATGTATGGATCTTCAGACGGATCGCCAATATCGTGGGGAACGGTTTGTGCCACCTAAATATTGCAAAAATAATTTTAGAAAATGCATATTTTTTAAATCAAAAGTCAATTACTTTTCTTGGAGATCGGTGCCTTCAATAATAATAAAAATCAAGAATTTAAACACACAATTTACAACAATTTTATATTGGTCATACCCATCAAACAAATGACATCTAATTGTATCATCTTTGAAATTCACAGCATCAGCCATGTCATACTGAAGACTTTCTTGAATTTTTGGCCATAACATGGACAAAGCAAACGATGCATAGAAATGTACATCATAAGTATTGAACATTCTATACTCGTGTGCCTCGAGGTAACAAAACCTTCCAAATTCTGCCCGAACATCATCTCTAGTTGTAACTGTTTTAGGCAAAGTATTGCTGTCATATTCTAGCCACGATGTCCCTCCATCAGAAACAAAGTAAGTTTCGTTAAAAATTGCACTTTTAAACCAAGTCGGAAGTTTTCTAATAAAATATAAAAAGGCATATGAATGAATTAGTATGAAATAACCAAAAAAAAATTGTATGTGATCTTGATTACTTGTCTAACAGGACTGGCATTTGCCACTTATCAATAGCATCATTCCATTTTTGAAAGTTTGAGACACAATGCATTGCGAGATTTTGTACTGCTATTGTGGTAGGTTTATCTTCACTGTTTTCTGAATCATTACGATTAATGTATCGAGTATAACGTCTGAAATAGATAGTCAAAAGTTCACAGAATTTGGTTATGATATGTAGATATGTATAATAAAATCAAAACAACCTTTTATGAGTCCACTGTTTTCCTTTGAATTTGATGTTTGGTTGATCCCAAACCAAAGTAAATATCATTTCCTCTGTACTTTTAGATGGTACAGTTATAAAATTATTGACAGCAATCCCCATTTCGCCTTTAGCCAATTCATAGGAACAACTTTCACTAAAACATTACAACACGTCAAAAACATTTCCAAAATAATAAATAATAGCTGCCTTCTACATGTACCTATCTAAACGACCAGTTTTTGAAAGTTTTGACCATAGATCAGATCCAGTTTTCAGGCAAAACTGATTCATTGAAGTTATGGATTGTCCAGCCTTGATTGAAATCAATTTTATCAACATATTTATAGTGATGTGATATTTTAGGTAGATTTAAAGTAATTAACCTTCTCCCAGCATCCTACTCCATATGTAGTTTTAATTCCGTTTATTTCGTGCTCTAAAGCTACCCCTTTAACGATTTTTGAATCTTTAACGAAATTAAATGTTTGACTAGCACATTTTCCATATTTATCATCTTTGGACCCAGTTCCATTCTTAAATGTAAAAGTGATAGAGACGCTTCTGTTTTCTGAACTATTGTTCTGGATGGTCCACACGAAAGCAGAGCATGGCAAGCAAGAATCCTGTGAAGGAAAGGAAGGTAAATGTAATGAGTTTTGTGAAGAAATTAGCTATCGATTTATATCAGATTTCGCAATTTTGTCTCTTAGTTGGATCATGTTCCAACTAATTAAAGAGTACGTCGTATATAGTCTGTCTATAGCATACGGAACTCATACATCAAAAACATTGATTTTTCCTTTGGTGATGATGGAAATGTAATTACAACTTGAGCTTACCACATAATCATGAGGGATTACTGGCGAAATCTGTTTACACTGAACGACTAGATTGATTTCTGGAATGTTGTAAGTATACCATGCTCGTGGAAAAAGCCCACTGTAATTCCCGTCACTTGGATTAAATTCCCAGTCCCAATCCCTTAAACGACCGTTCTCTGGTTTTCCAGCGGCTGAGAGAACTTTTTGGTATATAACCCCTCCTGATGAGTTTCTCACACATAAAATAAATTGGTTGGCGTCCACTATATCATATGTATAAATTCCAGGGGTCATATGAAAACGACAGAATTCTCCCTTGAATCCTCTTCCAATAGAACCAGAGCCGATCCCTCCCAATGGAACACCATAAATTTGTTTTCCGTTTAAAGTTATCCAATCTATGAAAGGCTTCACTCTGCGAACAATCCATGTTTTGACCCACCAAAAAATGTACCTTTTTTGTTTTAAAAAATAAATGTTTGGGAATACTTTTTTTTTTCTCCATCCAATAAAATACTCCAAACTAACCTTACGAATAGTGGCAATAAATCTGGGATTTGTTTAAGCCTTGGCATGCAAATCGAGTCCCAAGTGTCTGGAAATCTATGGTCCATTCGGACGCTCCATCCATACTTTTTACACAATTCATCGGTTGAAGGGGGATCATCCGGAGAATCCAGCGACGGATTTCTATTCCCATCTTCATCGTCCCCCATTGTTACTCGACTTGACGGAAACTGTAACTCCGGTCGCACTTCCTCCAAATCCTGCAATCAAAACCTTTTATTGCACCCGTTTCATTGCCCATTACCAAAATGAAATGGACTCGAAAATAACTGTCTTTTATGGTGATTGCATTGCCTAATTCAAGTAGCCACAGCTTACCTCTTAAATTGTTATCCGGAAAAATTAAATCCAGTTATGTAAGCTGTTGCTGACTAACTTAGTTTAAGAAATTGTTCAAAAAGACCTTCATACAATAATTGGTAAAACCATCTTGGTGCAATAAAACTGCCTTTTCATGCTGTAACAATACATATGTATAGTCAAAAACAAGTTGCATGCTTGCAAACACAATTACACAATCCACAATAAAAAACAGTGTTCAGTATACATTGTTGAATTGAGGTTTTGAAATAAGAGTGTGAATTGACCTTGTTGTGGGGGTTAACCCTGAAGTCCACTTGTGGGGGTGGCGAAAGGTTGTTGGGGGAAGTTGCCGTCTGCGGCCTCTCTCCCGCGCCACACTCAAGCGAGCTCTGAGCTTCTGAGAAGACTCTCTCCCCTTTTCTACTCAAACCACTCGGCTAAACTTTCACCATCCAAAACCCGTATTTGTCAACAGCAAAGCTTGATGTTGTTTTGCTCGGAGACAAATCTCTCTCCGTCTTTGCATTAGTCCTCAATTATAATCTGTTTATCTGCCTCTTATTTATATACTCTTATCTTCATTTACTTTCACCATCCTCTCTTTTTACTTATATGCAGTGGACGAATGACGCATCTTGGCCAATTGATCAATTTTATTATCAAACAAAAGAATAGTCTATAATGATGTATTTTGTATATGTATTACGTAAACAAACTTTGCTCTCCATTCCAATCCAATTATCTCCACTTCAAAAAGAAAGGATTTTGCTGTGATTATTTAGCCAGAAGCAGGAAAAGAGCTTTCAAGTTCTACCTTTAATTAATATAAAGTAAAATGTCAAACGTTCTACTTGAATTTCAAAGGTTTTCCTGAATAAAGGAGCTAATTGGAAAGCTCTATATATTGGAGAGAGACAGGAAATCTCTCACCTTCCCTTTATTAGAAGCTCATTGTGTATCGAGGAGTTCTCTCGCTCAATTTGGAAAATACTTTCTCCAGACTTTTCCCCAGAATATGAGCAAATTGCATTATCCCATTTCTTATCTTGCTTTCTCAGAGATTGTTATTTTCATTATAACTTGGTTGTTGAAAGCTTACAGGTTCTATATTTAAAGTTTGGCTTTTTGAAATAGATGAGATTTTGGAAGGAGAGAGACTGAGAGAGAAGGAGGGGAGAAAGTAAATCCTTTGCTTGAGGGCATCTTGCTTTGGCCAAAGGATTGATGTAGTGAAATCCATGACGCAAACACGAATACAATTAATTTAGTACAAATGGTGGTATTGATCCAGAATGTTTGTAAAAGAAGGACCAATTACATTGTAACCCACCACTGCCTGTGGCATAGTTTAATCTCCTTGTTTCTGTCCAAAAGTTATATATTCGAATAGGCTGAAAAGTTTTAAATCCATGTTCAGACGGATGGGAAAGGGATCTAATAATCGTATGTACAGAATATGTGTGCAGGGTATAATAATTGAATTATAATGTAAACAGCATATCCCAATCTAATTAATTTCTTAGGGCTGGTAATCAGGCAAATAAAGGCATGAAAATGTAGTACATGATGTTGCCTATTGTCTCCTTTAATTAATACTACAACACAAGCAATGCAATGTCCTCAAATTCTTAAATTCCCATTGTTCTTCTTATTCCTTTTATTAACAGACTTCACATGTAATCACAAGGCTATTGTACCATCAATAAATAGCAATAATTAACAATAAATAGCACAAAAGGATCTTCGTTAGCCATGTCTGCCTGTAATGTACCAAATCCATTCGAGATATGCTGTAACTCTAGTAAATACCACTGGAATTCTCCTCCCACAAACTTTGGAGCCAAATGACAATACCCCCACTTGTACAAACCATTTTTCTTTTAAATTTTTAGGACGCTGGCAAGCAGTATCTTGTTGTTGAGGATGGTCCATTGCATTTCCTGCTCCATTTTGTTTCGAATTTACGCATCCATGATTAGAAGGACCCGATTTGTTGAGATCTAGACCACTTTCATTCGATTCATCGAATTCAGCAACAAGAGCTGCACCACTATCTCCGTGGCAGGGACTTGTATATTCAACGGTGTCATCATCGACCTCAACGGTATCCAATTCGTCTGTACCGTTATTAGGTCCAACGGAAGTTAAAGATTCAGGAGTAGTTGTAACAGGTGCCTTCACGAACGGATTTCGAGTGCAAATGTTATTTCCGGATGCAGATCCTGAATATTCTATTCTGCAGCTTCCAGTAGGGATTACCGTTGATGCTGCTTCTCGTAATGTCGGTGACAATTGAAGCTTATTTTTATCAGCTAAAAATATTAATTATTAATATTAATACACAGTTGCTTGTCAAGAGCTTACATTCAACGGATCCCCATCCAAAAGTTTTCAGAGTCCAGCCAGAAAATGAATTGGACTCTGAATAAACGCTGGGAAGAAATACTGGCTGCACATATTCTATTTGTTGAAATTGAAATTAATATTATGAAATTAATATTATGAACAAATATTGGCAAGTAGCTCACTTGTTATCTTGACTTTGTTGACTCTAACAATAGCAATATCATTAGCTCCAGATCGTGAATCGTAATTAGGATGGATAAAAACTTGCGAGGCAATGTTAGAATACTGTACAGTACGGAATTGTCTGGAGTAAAGGTTTTCTGCTCTATTTGTCAGATTATACACTCCAAAAACCAGGTCCACAGTTTGAAGTCTAAAAATTCAACATAACCATAATAATAAATTGTTTATAACGACAAGAGTAATAAAAACATAAAATTATGCTTGATTTACTCGGTTATTCCATCGACAGATTCCAAACAATGGGCAGCAGTTAAAACGTGGTTTGGATCAATTAATGAACCTGAGCAAAATGCTCCTAAATCCGTAAGAATTATGACCATAAAAGGATATTGGTGCGGAACAGTTTCTATTCCGTTTACAATGCGGACATGATTTTCCATTCGTTCAGAGATATCGCTTTTTTTGGCTTGACTATGAAACTTGGCATTGAGACTATCGGTGAAGGTAATTGGTTTGGAGCTGCAAACGGCAGTCAGATCGTTGTTAAAAGCACTTCCATATTCATTTAATGGAGGAGAATCGTCTGATTCCATCATTGATCGGACCACATAGGCCATTTTAAATCCACGGAAGTTGAGCCATTTTGAGGAGACAAAACGAATAACAATTTTGCTACTTTCTCTGGATAGTATTGTGAACGGCATTTTACCATTTGAATCCCCAGCAAATCTAAATGTTCATAAATCACATTGTCATTGATATACAATAAAGTTGAAAGAATTTATAAGGTTATATTGGCGAATTTTATTTAACCTGCGATAATTATCCCATTCTCCAGTGTTAGAGACTGAGACATAGTCAGAGAAAGAAAATAGCCACGGTTGTGTTACAATGTCAAAGAAAGTAGCTTCCACAACTGTACCAGGAATTCCCTACACATGCAAAAAAAACCATCAGTTGACATCATTATTTCAAAGTATGAATAATTTTAAGAATACCTCAATAGTCCACTCGCATTGCAAATTTAGAGGATAATTTTCAGGATAATTTGGAGAAGTGATCATACCAAATGAGCCCTCAGTCAAATTTAAATACTGATCTCCGCATTCTAAGAAAAATAAATAATTATTTTACAACAAGTTGTTCCTTTATGAATTTTATATCTAGTAGTACCAGGGGATGGATTAAAAGGTGGTTCTGAAGCATCACGTTTCTCTTGAGCTGAATAGCCTGGAACTGTATACACATTTTTCGTAAAATTCTCAGCAACCAATCTTTTAGCTTGAGTAGTTGGGGATAAGATTTTGTCAATTATTGAAAAGTCCAAACTCTAACAAAATCAAAATTTAGTTTGATCAATTATTTTTGTAAATAGCTGTATTCCCAGTTATTACCTGGCTAGATATGAATGAAATTGAGATACTAAAGATTATCACTGCCCATCTGAACGCCATTATAGAAGAGTATTCGAAAGCCGAATATGATTGAACCCAACTGCGTTTATCGACTGAGGTACAAATGGTAATTATTTATAAATATCGCTTGCCAAATTGAATAATTCATGGGATTTTGGCGAACTGGCAGGTGCATTAATTGCAGATGTCCAGTCCAATATCTGCAAAAGTGTAAAAAAAAATAAAGACAAGGTCATCGTACCAAGACTAGCTTATTTATTTTAATTAAGTCATTATTAGCAAATCACATTACAGAAAAATATCCAATGATATCAGTGATGCGAAGGTTTATGTCCATCCACATAAAAATTCCTAGTTGCAGCAGGTAATGTTATTTTTAGTCCATCAAGTTCTTTTGATAAAATTATTTGGCAACCTATACAAACAGTAAAATTTTTCATTTCTAAAGTTCTGCATTCGCATTTGTCCATTTATTGCAATTTTACCTAAACGAGAATTTTCTCTTAGGAAAGGTGCAATGTCTAGTAAATCATCCTCTTTTTCCGTGTTGGGTGGGAGGAGGTCGAAAAAATCTTCATCCACGTAGACATGACATGTTGTGCAAGCTAGGGACGCCTCACATGCCCCTGCACACATATCATAAAAATAATGTCATCATATCTTACAACAAGCCGCTTACTATTAATGTTCGTTATGAATACCTTCCATTGGAACATCAAATCTTTTGCATAAATAGAGCAAATTATCGCCAACTTTTCCTTTGACTTGCGTTGGCTTTCCCTCCTTGTCAATTACAGTAATCATCACTCTGTATTAGACGAATAAGGTTACAAATTACACAAAATGATGACATTATTGTGAAATGCTTACACGTCTTCCTCTGATTTGGGGTCCTCCCACTCGTATTCCCCATGACGGACAACTACAAACAATCAATCATTTAATAACTTAGTATCAGTAATTTAATTAGTTAATTAGGAGTTCTCACCTTGAGAGCTGTGAAAGAATCGTTTACTTTCACCGCTACTATTAACTTTCCTATAAAAACTACATTTTCTTTGATAAGGTATTTCTAGATGTCTGAAACTACGAAACTGCATTTTATTATAAGAGATTATACATCCTTCTGAAATATTCCCAAGCTTTTTGAAATGTTTTAAGAAACTGTTCATTTTTACTTCAACAACAAGGAAATCGAGTTGCGGCGTAAAAAGCACTCCCGCAGTGGGAAATAAACATAAACATAAATGAGACAAAGGAAACGGCTTTCACTTTTCACAAATCGAAAGATAAACAATTTTAGCCGGATAAAACAATTTATTCCAAACACAAATTCTTAATTCTATGTTGTTGTTCTTTAAATAATTGAATGTTTCTAGCTAATGCTAATCCCAATACTTTTCGTCTATGTCATCTGAAAAAAAAGTATAAGTATTACATAGCATATTGTTTAATACAGTTTGTTAAATTTAGATTACAGCTCAAAATTTTATGGTTAATTACCTGCAGCTTCTGGCCAGTCCAATTTATTTCTCAAACAATCGTCCAACCTTCCGAAAGTGGAATCTCTCCCTGCATTCATTTTCCAGCAAAGCAAAATTTCTTTATACGCCTCTGAAGGCTGGATCTCGTTTCTTGTCAACTTCATTTCAATGGAATAAATTTCCACAGGATCAACCTCTAACGCCAAATACAATGCTTTCCATTTGGAAATGTCTTCCTTCAATATCTTGCATAGGTTGTTAAAGTGTCTTCTCTCAACTACATTCATGCAGAATTAATGACATACTATTAGTATTATTATATAAACAATATTTTTAAAGCCAAAGTTATACTTATTTTGTCGGGTTTCACGTTGCCAATTCTAGCAATATCCGGAAAGAGATACGTTTTGCCTTGAGCTGGGGGACTTGTAGGCGACGTGGGATTTGAAGCAGACTCTAATTTGTAAATCAAGTCTTTGTATATGCGATGAATGTTTGGTTCTTTTAAAGAGTTGATTAGTTCTCGTGTCGCACCATCCCTGAAAATGTTTAATATTCTAATTGGTACATTCTAAGAGCAGGTCTGTACCTGGAAGAAATGATGTTTAACAGCTTTGTAATCTTTGCTTTCCCGACCAATTGTAAAATCTCATAGTCTTCCTTTTGAGAAATGATTCCCTTCTTTACCAAATAATCCCCAATGTGACGATATTGAAGATCTTCAAGAAGATAGGCCCTTAGAGTGTGCAAAGCTGGATTAGCCTCCATAATTATATTTCTGTTAATTTGAATCTATGCATGTAGAGATTTTTTTTAGACATACTATAAATACAATCAGGTATGCATGTTGCCAAATACCTTATAAAGGCAGGATAATAATGTGGATATCTGTAAATGCTTTAGATAAGCCAAGTTGTGCAATTTGTTAATACAAACCAAACAAATAAATTACATAGATGAACTGAAATTTAACTAGTTTTACGCCATTCTTCGTAAAGTTAAATGATTGACGGGATGGAGAAATTTATACATAGCATACAGACATATACGTTTATGATTAGTTGATATGAAACAAGCATCCCGAGATCAGGTATCCGTCGTTCAAAGCAAAATTGCAATATCATTTGTCAGAGATATATTACATTTGTATCTGTATTTGATTTCCTTTTGTCATTAATCTTATCTTGTTAACATACAAATGCATGATAATTACTATTATGATAGCTCATCTCTTGTGTTCCTGAAATATTTTATTTCAGACTACTCATTTTGGATTTTTCAGTCTTCAATCGGGACTGTTGTAGTTGTTGTGTAATTTCTGTTATCGCATCAATTCACTAAAAAGAGAAATGACAGCGGAAGCTCCACTCCACTTCTGCTCAAGACATTTTATGAGTCAGTCTTCCAAATAAAGTTCTATTCAGTCTTTGATATTTTACGGTCAAATAAATTATTTGTCATGATTAAGTCACATTGGATCTTCTTTCTAATATTGATTAAAACAGCAACATGTGGTAATAACAACAACTACTGCAAATAATTCTTATTTTTAAAAACAAATTTGCACAGGTTTGTTCTGCTATGTTTGCGGAACGGAAGCCATATTTGTTGATGGAACATACCCAATAGATGATGATCGAATGGAAACAGTTCTTGATCAAGAATCTTGTTACAGCTTTGAGAACGCATATTCCTGGGGCCCTTTTGCAATTGCTTGTGATGAAGGCCAACTGTGTGCCAAAAGTGTGACTGCGACCGGATTTTCTGTGGTTAGAGGATGTGCCTGGAGAAATAATTCGCGAGGAAAACAACACAGTATTGGATGTGGAACAATGAGGTCACCTTATGTTGGTCCCTCAGACTCTGAATTGACAATTGCAGACCAGTTTTGTTTATGTGACACAAACTATTGCAACGGTATCTCAAGCATAGGACTATTTACTAATTACATGCTACTATTGATTATGTTATTATTATTACTTGTTTTATATACATTTTGACCGATTAATTATCAAAAAAATAAGCCAAATATCAATTTTATTTCCTTGTACATAATTGTCCGTAATTTTTATGAAAAAAGTCAATAATTTGGGTAAAATTAGGTCGGGATTCCATTTCATTCCAACATTGGAGCATCAGTTTATGGTAACTAAACATATGAAACCAATTAACAATCCTGAAACGCCAAATTAAAGTGATGATAAATTTACATATCATGTGGAGCATAATGTGGCATTGGAAGTCTCAGACCCTTCTTTAGTTCTTCTACAAACATCAGACTAAATTCATATCCTGGCCATGGAACTTCTGATAGCGAAAATATTTCGTAAAGCGTCACAGAAAAAGCCCAAACCTTGCGAAATTATAGAATTATAGAACAATCAAATATACATAACTCGTCGTCAATCTTACATCTGATGAAGAAGAAAATTGCATGTCAGTAAGGGCTTCAATGCTAAGATGCCTCCAGGGAAGAGGTGTCTACAGTTATCATAAATATTATGATAATTAAACATCAACATAAAAATTCCAGAAATGTAATATGTGATGACATACATTTTGTTTTCTAACATAAACTGAATAGGCATATAACTGACGAGATAATCCAAAATCTGAGTAAATTTTTTATGAAAATTCGAGGTTTGAGGATTGAAATATGAAATATATGTATGTACCTGTGATTTTTATGAGTCTTTTGGATGTTAGAAGCACATTCCTAGCTGTGAAATATATTTTGTAAAGGAAAATTAAAAACCTTCAGAGCAGTGTTCATGTAGCCCGAGTCAGGGATTTGTATCTCTCTAAATATACCATTTTTAACTTAACCTAACCTAAGCATCAAACATTTAAAATAGTCAAACCCGTGCTATTTTTTGCAAAATTTCTATCACAAATCCATTAGAGACATTTTAATTGGGGTTCCGAGACATTATATCATCTCAAAACATGTTTTATATCCGTCA
>JAQIXN010001671.1:0-16267 GCA_034698145.1 Proisotoma minuta
CCGCGCCCCCCGCACCCCCGGGACAAGAGTCGGTACAAGGAAAAAAGAAAAAATACTTTTGTTGGAAATCTCTGATCCCTAACTATCAATGTGGTGTACCCAAAAACTTGGTTGATGATGTTTGTGAAGCCTGGGCTAACTACATTAAGTAATTAATTGCAAGAAAAATGGAATCTGTATTTTAAGAGATGTAAATGAAAATGTAAAATAAATGTTTTTAGTTTAAAGATTGTAAAGGATCAAGTTGACTTGAAAAAAATGTAAAAGTCTTGCAGCTTGAAATTTAACATGCTTTATCATGAGAATTATTTCATCAATTAAATGCTTGTGAATATACATAATTGACAGCAAATTAAACGTTTGATTGATTCATTCATTGTAAATTGCGCTGTGCTCTACTCAAGCAAAAAACTTGTGTTTGTTCACGTGTAAAACCAAAGCCAAAGGAGCATTGCTTTTATTGATTTGATCACTGCTTAAAGATGAGACGGCATCATTTCACTTTTTGCAAAGCTTCTGCGGAATTATCCATCGTTCATTGATGAAATGAACGTTTAAAATAAAATAAAATGCCACGCTTTTTGTGCCAAAAAATTACAATTTTATTGATAGTCATCTCATTAACAGCTTCTTCACAAATAAAACGTTTACAACAATTTACACAAGTGATGTAACTAATTTTCATTCACAAATGCGACTATTGTGTTTTTTTTTTGCATAAATCTGGAATGCCTCCGGTTCTAAATCTGGCGTCTGACGCAAATTAATTAGCCACCTACAAATAATCCATTCATAATCAATTTTTAAAGATCCGGAATTTTTTGACATGAAAAAATATTCGGATTACCTTATTTGGTAATCTGGCTGTTGGTACAATTAAATTAATTATTAATTAATTGCATACTCCTAAATTAATTTGCGGCGTCAACTATCGCAATTTTTCTGGAATTGTCTGGCGCCGTTTCAGTTCCCTGACCTATAATTTGCATGGCTAATCAATTAATCTGAATTGGAGTAGACGCCTCACAAAAAGTACAAATAAATGAGCCAAACGCAGCTCAAAGTCAAAGCCAAAGCCAAAACCAACTTTGAGTTTTGCCTTGAGACGAAACTGGATCAATTTTATCCACTCTTAGCTCCTTTCCATTGGCTGCAGTTGGAGGTGTGCTCTTTTACAGGGTTAGCCAAAATACAGCATTACGCCATAAAGCTACAATGTTTTGACCTAATGACCTCAAATATTTGGTTGCACATGCGCACAAGAAAAATTAGCATCAATAAGTAGTTCTAAAAAATTTCGAATCGATCAGGATTCAAATAATTTACCAGTCTCATATTTACTAATGGCAGGTCTTCCGGGTCATGACCTTTAAAGTAAGAGGTCAACGACCTTTCAATGATTCAGTTTTTGCAATCGCCGCCAGATGGCATCATAAGAAAAACCCAACAATTTGCAAACACTGGACATCTTCCATTTGAACTGGTCCAGTTGTAAATTACTTCTTGCGTGACTGCATGATAAAGTGAATGGCGTGATGTGCCGCATGCCCTTTGTTAATTTAAAGTTCGGCAGTGCAATGCAATAAGCCAACTATCTAATAATGAGAAATACTTGGTTTTTGGCTCCGTCGTCCAAATGTGAATGAATACAAATTTCTGGAACAAATTGAGCCGACACGGTCACGTACCTTTGCAAAATGTGGTTCTGCGTGTCTGGAACTTATACGGGGTGCTAAAATATTTTGTATGAATTTTACGCCGAAATTATAAATGGAAAATTTTGGGGAACCTTTGCTCTTAAAGATCATGAAACTTCCTGGTACAAATTTTAACTTTTACACGAAACATTAGTTACAATAGCTTTAAAACGTTATTACTTTTTACTCACCCTGTACATCCATAAAAATTACTATGTAAGTTAATACTAGCATTAAAGAGTGTTAAATGACATGATTTAACCATTAAATGCCGAGTTTAATTAATCATTAACTCCATTAAACTCTTGACCCCTCTTTCGCAAATCACCTTGAAGTTTAAGATGGGAAATTGTGCAAGTTACATAACAAAAGATTCCGTTGAATCATTCAATCCATTTTTTGCATGCTGCAAATTAATATTGGAAAATCTAAGGTAAGCTTCCATACAAAAATATTGTTTCCGTTTTTTTCAAGTCTATAATTTTTATGCTTTGCAAAAATCATACAATTTTTGGTATAATTGGAAACTTTCCATACAAAATTTACAAGCGTTTGAATTTATTTACGGTTTATCTTCTGTTTATTTGACCAACTTTGACTAACGAGATATTTCATTGAGTTAATAGCAAAGTACATAAAATATATTTATTTATCGATTGTTTTGCTTCGTGTCCGTCCAAAGTTTGATTGTCTTCTCTAAATAATTTAAATAATCAGATGGAAGAAATAAAATTGCTTTCTTTGTTTTCCGATATCAGATCCAGACGAAAGTTGGGCAACTAAAAATATTCGCAAGTGACAGAGATTGACTTTTAGTGTCTAAAAATATCCACTCAAAAGAGTGAAGGTAAAATGTTTGCAGTCATAACTAACGCCAAAGCCAAAAGTTTGGACAGATGTCAAAAGTGGGACAAAGTTTCGGACACCGACGATGACGATGAGGGGTAAATGGACGTAATAATGTAGCGGAATAATTTATTTGCTCTGTGATTTGACGTTTTTGACCATTTTTCACCTTGCCGTGAGGTCGAATGCTATGAAATTATGTTATGTTTAAAATGAGGGGGATTAACAAAATGACATTTTCGTCACCACGCTGACTGACGCTTTCTTCGTCATGTGGACATTTGAGATATGCAAAATGATATTTTTTCATACGGATGTGTCACTTTGTAGAAGGTTATAATTTCGACAGACGGACAGACAGACGGGAATAATACTTCCATGCATTTTGGACCCAGAAATAGAGCAAAGTGTGAGCCAAGAAAACTTGTAATTTGTAATTCACAGCTCATTACAATTAAAAGGTATAAAATAAAACATTCTGGAAATTGAATGAGACAAAATCTTTGCAAATGTCGAGAAAATGGCAGATGCATTTTTGAATATTCAGGGTGTCTTAAAACTCCAAATTGTTATCCTAATGGGTTTCCGTATCTAATTGAGTTATCTATACCAAAAAACTAAAAAATATTTTATGGCATTCAACTTTCGCAACTTTTTTAAATTTCAAAATTTCATCTCCAATGTATCTCCCTGCATAATTATGCATATAGTAAATGTACAGGGTGTATTAAAACCAGGGGATCTAAGAATTTTGTATTGGATATAGAAAATACGCGAATATTTTTACAACGACGTCAAACATTTGCAATCTTCTAGAGCTCACAAATTTTACAATTTACCCAAATCCTGAATATCTTATTCCAGGGTGTTTCAAAAGTCCATAAAGATATAAACTAATTTTTGGTCACCCTGTAAAATTGCCTGCAATTTCTATCAACAACAGATTTAAACTTGATTTAATAAAATTCAAATTCTAGTTCTAATTCAACCGAAGTATCTAGGAATTTTAGATTAGATACTGAAAATACCAAAAATTTTAAACCGGTGTCAAACTTTTTAATTTTATTATATCCCCACTCTGTATATCTTATTACAGGGTGTCTCAAAAGTACTCATATAAACAAATATCCTAATTTTTGCCGACCCTGTAAAATTCCTACCTGTCCAATTTGAGCTGGCTTACGATTAGAGTAAAATTGGGAAAATGCGCAAAAACTATTTTTGCAAATCCCAACATTATTATAACAATGGCAATTCTATAGCCTGCTAATATAATACCCGGGTATCCCAATTCATCACCCAATGCTCCACTACCTTACTTGTATATCTTTGCAAATGTCAAATGTTAGTGCCACGTCTAAAACCCGGGTTTCATATCCAACTCAGCACCAGCACCCACTACTTCCAATTTTACTATACGAACCGAGGGGAAAATCGGGGAAAGCCCGAAATTCGGTTTAGGCAAGTGCAGGAGAAAATTCAGTCTCATGATTTTCCAGTCGTCCCAAAACCGAGCAAGAGACAAGAAGTAAAACGGAAAAGTGGAAGTTATATAAGTGGCAGTGACCTCTGACCTTGGCTTAAGGCTTGAGGCTTAAGCTTAAGCTTCAGGTCATAAGCCTGAAGGAATTGGATTTAAAACTGAATTTAAGGTAGCAAATATAAAGCTTGTGAGGGGATTTGTTATCATATTGTACAAAATTGAAATTTTGAAGGTTATGAAAATGTAAAGCTTCTGAATCTTCATGAGCTTTAAGCTCAAAAAAGCTTTGAAAAGGTTTGATGTGTATAGTGAAGCAGAGATTTGTAATATTTGAAGTTCCATTGTGAAAAATATAAAAATTATCTCTAAAAAGCTTTTGAAATGTTCCGAAAGACTTTTAAAACAGCTCCAAAGCTTTTAAACTCGTTCGATCTTAACCAAATACAAAGTCCCAAAATTTGATTGAGAACATGGTATTAAAATTTTGTAGACTTTTGAATTTTCATGAGTTTTAAGTTCTTTGAAGCCTTTCAAAGGTTTTATCTGTATATAAAGTCTAAAGTTGAACTTTTAAATTCTAAGATTGTGAGAAGCTTGAAAGTTTTGATTGAAAGCTTTTGAAACATTCCAAAAAGTTTTAATTCAGCCAAAAGTTTAAACTCATTCAAACTTTTGAAATATTACAAAGCTCCAAAGTTAAGATAAAATCCAATCCAAATCATTCTCAGAAGCTCCTCTTCTTAATTTCACAAACCTAAAATTTATAAAATGAAAGCTTAAAGCCTATGAAACTTTTTCATAAGCTTCCTTCCCCGGAAATTCATTGACGTGAGCTCAACTCAAGTTTTAAGCTGCCTAAATTTTAGCGTGTTTTGTGTTTGTTCATTTACGTCACTCCACAAAGAAGACACTCACACATTTTGTGGAGTTGAGTAAAGTCGTAGATCCACGATTTATTTATTTATGTATCGTAGCGTTGCGTGTGTCGTCGCGTGACGATGACAGCTTACAACTTGGGACATGTCATGTCATCCTCATCCTATTTGTTAATGTAATTGACCCAAATTACAATGATAATGTTTACTTTAAATTGGGAAAATTGAAAATGCGTATGAACCTTTGACATTTGGTACAAATACAATTGCAAAAGTTTGACGCCGATTTACAAAAATTTTAAACCAAGTCAGGTAAGTTGGGCTCTAGATAAATTGGGTTTCATTCGTTTCATTCCGCGTGATTTTTACAGTTTAATAGTTCATTTTACAACTTTAAGTTGTGTTGTAGCTCGTAAAAATAAAATGAGTCAGATCAGCAAAAGTAAAACCGCAGACATGGGCGTCTACTTTTATTTGTGAATGGAAGTATAAAATTCATTATAATATTCATACTCTAATATCTGTTAGGTACAAAACGGATGTGGGTCAAAGTTCGCAAAATATACGGGGTGGTGAAAATGCTCAAATTAATAAGGAAAACGCATTTTACACAATGCGGAAAATGGAGAAAAAATGTTATGATGGGAAATTGTTCAAATTCATGTTTTCGCATAAGAACTCAAAAATAGTACTTTTGTTGTAACGAGTTCAAAGTTGAGAAAATGTTAGATTTTGTAGATTATATTGTTGCAAAACTGCAGCCGCAAAATTCAATGTCGCAAACAGAATTCAACCGCTTTTTACATTTTTTCCCTTAAAACAAAGCAATTCAATGACCACCTTCTTCTACAGGGTGACCCCAAAACTTGGATTCATTCATTCATCCAAACTTTACACGAATTTGCTCTATTTCCCCACCCCGTAGTAAAAACCGCAGGTGCCCTGACACATCTAACATTGACGTCCTCAGTTCTCAATAAAATTGAGGCAGGCTGAGATTATTGGCTGCCAACTAATAAATCCAAGCCCATTGCATACTTTCCATGCTACAAATGCAGAAGCAGTGTTAAATGTGTTCCATGAAATAGCAATAGCTCCTCATATTTCAGTTTCATTCTCATCCCAAACTCAGAACTCATTGCAAATGTCTCATTTCTTGCAGGAGTTGAAGCTCTGCCTAATTACATAATTTACAAGACTGAATCAACGGAAACTGGAATTTCATCGGCTCCAATTAACCTTCACGCTCTAAATCAAAGTTCAAGTTCAGTGAAAAATTGGGACATTTGCAGTATTAAAGTGATAAATCCCACTCTTAAAATCAGTATTAGCCAGAGAACATTTAGCAAAATAAAGGCAATTCTAAGGGAAAATGCCATCTACAAAAAATTCCGATAAAAAGACAATAAAGTAGAAATCTCAAGAAAACTTTTTAGAAGACTGATTTTATGAATGTAACGAATTTCCTTTAGAACTCAGACTCTCGCTCAGCAATTAGTTTAAAATGAGTTTACAAAGCCTGCAAATAAAATTAGCTAGGAATTGGGAATTTTTCGTGGTAATTGGTTTGCCACTGCTCCTGCTTCCCCTCCTCTTTATACCCGATGGGGACATCATCGATGGGGGCACGCAAAATGCCCGACCCGCTACCGTAAGTTTTATTTTTTGAAGCTTTCAAAAAATTTAAAAATAGTGTAAAAATATTAATTTTTGCTTTAAATGTTCCTTTTTGTCTCATGCTTTGTGAAATGTGTAAATTTTTCATACAACACAACGAAAAAAATATTATTGAAAATATTTTTCACAGCATTTGCACACTTTAAAATTTGACAATAGTACACATGCTAAAATCCAAAATTATCTGACGCCACACAAAATTTTGCACAAATATTTCGACACGCAATCTGAGCTTGACATTCCGAGCAAGGTCATTGACCCTGAGGCTCAATTGTATGTCCGGCGACAGACAGAGCATTGATTTGCTCCATAATTAAAAATTTTAAATATTGAAAAATTGGTTCTGTTTCAGAAATTCAAATGCGCCTTTGTGTTGATTCTGATGGCAATTTATTGGATGGTTGAAGCCTTGCCGTTGGCAATCACGGCCTTACTCCCCATGGTACTTTTTCCCCTCCTCGGAGTCCAAGATACAGGTAAGTAATTGATAGTTAAAATATTTTGGTTGGTTTAAAAATAAAACAAAATATTGAAACTTTATCCAAATTTTCTTTTTGTGTTCAGTTAATTTGTAAGAGTTGAACGCCTCAAAAATATTTGTGTAATTTTAAATCCCTTCTAAGTAAAAGATACAGAAACAATTTCAGAAAGCATTAAATGTATCAATTATTATACAGCTTTTTATGACTATTTGAAAGAGTTTGAAAATGTTATGAGTAATATTTAAAACACAATTCTGAATTTTTATGAAAGAGTTTTACGCCGAAAACAAAAATTTTTGGTAAATCCTGAAGCTAACAGAAAAAGATCTGTCCAGCTCCTGCTCAATACTAACAATTTCATTTTTTTCCAGCCAAAGTCTCAATAAACTACATGAAGGAGACGAACATGATGTTTGTTGGAGGACTGATAATTGCCATGGCAGTAGAATATTGCAACCTCCACCGAAGAATCGCCCTCAACGTCATGACAACCGTAGGCTGCAGTCCCATACGACTAATGTGTGGAATCATGATGACCACTTCATTCCTATCAATGTGTAAGTTTATCCTTCGGTGGCCGACCATAGTAGATTAACTATGGCGTAAATGACAGACCCTGCCATAAGAACCTTAATTAAACTACTCCGACTCCCAAACCGAACCAAACTAACCCAAGTTTAAATTACAGGGATGAGCAACACTGCAACAGCCGCAATGGTCTGTCCAATCGCCATGGCTGTGTTGGACGAACTCTATCCAAAACCGGAAGAAGGTCACCACGGATTTCGAAAACGACGCGCTTCAATTTTCAAAGAACGCTCGGAAGTAGACTTTGAAGCCTTTGTCGCCAAAATAAAAGCGAAGAAGCGGGCGAGGCTTCAACATCAACAAAGCTTGCCGGCAGAGCCTTTAAACTCCGAGCCCAAGCCGATTAAGAAGCTCATGCAGAAGCAATTGTCCTTTAAAATCGACCCCGAACCTTTGGAACCTTCTGAACTCACGAGATTCATAAAAGATCGAGATCGCCAGAAAGATCGCGAGTTTGAAATGCAGTGAGTGGGAATTTTAAATTACTCAATTAGCGGCTTTCTCAAAAACAATCCAATTTTTTCTAGGATGGAGGAACAAAACGAAGACGAAGATCCGGATCAGGAAGACAAGGACAAGGCTAAGCGGTCAAATTTGAAAAAGATGCTCCTCTTTTCAATCCTCCTCTCATCAAATATCGGCGGTAGGTTCAAAATTTACTGCAAAACCCCTCAAATTCAAGCCCCTTCCTATCAATCTCTACATTCCATATAAAATCAATTTTATCCGTATAATAAAACACAATATGTGCATCTAAAAATAACAACTTCCGAAGGTTAAATTAATTAACTACCTTCCCCCATCGATTATTAAGCTAAGAAGCCATTAACTAATAACTTAATTATTTAGGAACTGGAGTCATCACTGGAACCGCGAGTAATTTGGTGTTTCAAGAACTTATTAAACCGTAAGCACTTTCGCCTTTGCTAAATAAATTAATTAAGTGTTTAGTCCATAGTTAAAAAATTATTGAGCCATTAACAAACTTTTATAAATGCCAAATGAAAATGCCACCCACTAAAAAATTGGGGAGGGTTGAATTACAGGAAGTAAAGCAAACGTGACTTTTGTCAAATGGCTGCTAGCCAAAACTTATTTTATTTTGACTTTGAACTAATTACATTTGGGGCTGACTCACAAATTGAGGTCCAAGGTCAAAAATGACTAATAATTCGTAAACTTTATCTAAAATAAAGAATAATATATAAATATATACCTTTTAATCGATTTGTTTCGGATCTGCAAACGCATAAAAATAATTTTATCACATAATTATTAAAAATCGTATTTATGAGCGATTTTTTCTAAATTCTAAAAATTTTGATATTTTTAGGGTGAACGTTGGGCAAAACGGAAAATACGTGGACATTTCATTCGCGACTTGGATGGCTTATAATATCCCCCCAATGATTGTAAATATCGGAATTTCCTGGCTCTATTTGGTGATAATGTATCTCGGAGTTCCGGACTGGATTTATTTCTGGAGGAAGAGAGTAGAGTTACCGGAAGAAGAAAAGGAGGCATTAAACAGGTATTTTCGGCATTAAAATAAAGGCAATTGTGCCAAAAAAATTTCCAATAAACCGAAATTCCTCTAAAAAATTAAACCTTCAAATTTAAGAGTCGCCCGCGTCCTGGAGCAAAAGCGACGGATTTTAGGGAAAATGACGTTTCACGAATCCGCAGTTTTCACCCTTTTCCTCTTGATTGTGGCGCTGTGGTTATTCCGCGAGCCAAAATTCATGATGGGTTGGGCGGAACATATAAGTCAGGCTGAAATTGGGGACTCCACCCCCGCAATGTTTGTCGTCCTCCTTCTTTTCATTGTCCCCCGAAATATGGAAACTTTTTGTGGCGGTAAGCCCACATTTTTTAAACTAGCAGGCAAAAATCAACATTTAAATTTCCCGCAGTTGGTGAAAACAACGGCGCGGCCGTTGTAAAAACCCCGCCACTTTTAGACTGGAAATACGTTCAGTTGAATTTACCCTGGGGGGTAATCCTCCTCATGGGAGGAGGCTTCGCCCTCTCATCCGCCGTCGTCTATTCGGGTCTCAGTGATTGGCTCGGAAAACAGTTGAATATGGTAGAAAGTTGGCCACTTCTCGTCATCCTCATCGTCGTCACTTTTCTGACGGCCATATTGACGGAAGTCGCGTCCAATTCTGCCTGTGTAAATGTTGTGATACCTATACTCATTGCTTTGGTAGGAAAAGTAAATTTGTGCTTGGCGGGAAATTACAAATGTTGTATTTGAATTGCAGTCTCAAAGTTTAAATCTGCATCCCTTGTACCTGACGTTGCCAGCCACTGTTGTTAGTTCGTACGCATTCCTTTTGCCGGTAAGTTTGAATTTTTGAAGAAAATTGATGAGGATTTTATGCGAAACTATGACGCCGAAATTGATTTTTACAACGAAAACTATACAAAGATTATATAGATTGCTTGATTTATTGATTGTTTATATAGATAGATTGACCCCTCCACGAAAAATGTTATATTTGTATATGCGTATTTGTTCCCAGGTGGCAACCCCAACAAACGCCATCGTCTTTGCCGCGGGGGGAGGGGACATCGGGATCGCGGAAATGGTAAAAGTCTGCCTCTTTCCCAACGTCATCTGCATCCTCGTCGCCCTCTTCTTCCACTGCACTTATGGAAACCTCATCTTCAGTTTTGGATCCTATATATATCCCGCCGCCAGCGCTTTTATGGCGACAACGCCCACAGTCGCGCCCTTACTCAACGCCACCACCGCCCTAGCCTTCAGTTAGAGCAGGGGATCCTAGGCGAAATTTAATAATTGTAATAATTTAATAAAGAAGATGGAAAAGCGTAAAAAATTCGAGTAAAATTTGGAAACTGGATTTGAGTAAAGTCAACCAATATTGGGTAAAATTGAGTAAAATTAAATAAAATCAAAATGGCACAATAATCGCGTGAAAATTTACTCCTAAAAATACATTTACGCACAAATTTTACTCAATTTTAATATTGGAATATCGAAAATTGAGTAAAGATTGGGTTAATTGAGTGTAATTATGCAAAATTGAGTAGAATGGCACAAAAATAACGTAAATTCTACTCCCAGTCCCAACTTTTACTCATCTTCAGTCACTCAAATTTTTTACGCTCTAATAAAGTTTTTTATAGTGACATTTACGTCAAAATAAATTCAGAGTGTCAACTTTTCTAAAAGAAAAGGGTCAAAATACGTAACGTAAAACGTAAAATGAAACGTAGGCCTTGTTATGTAATAATAAACAAATTTTGGTCTTTGATCAAGACTAAAAATTCCAATATAGTTTTCGAATATTAAAATAGTAAAAAATGATGCAAACGTATACCAAAATTCAAAGGACTAAATAAAAGCAGAAGCAGTCAAAAAATAGAATTTAAAAATGGTTCTGAAATAAAATAAATTATTTGGTTATTTTTATTACTTTAAAATATTTTTGATTTAGAACTTTTATCAAAGTTTGTGACTGATTTAATTGATTTTGATGACAAATAAAGTGATGATTTTATTTTAACAATTAACAACTCTTTATTCATTTAATTAGCGCAGCACCTAAGTTTGAAGCAATTAAGGTTTTTAAGGTATCAATTTAATTGTTGGTTTGCATATAAAAGGGATTTTAAATAAGGTTCGACATCCACAAAATTTACTCAAAAAATCAAAAATTATTGAGTAAAACTGGTGGATTTCAAACGTTTTTAAAATCCCTTTTTACATCCAAAGTCACATTTTGCTCATGGGTTTATCAATTATCCATTGTACTATCATTTTCTATCTTGCATTTAATTGAGATCCACTCACTAGCCTTAAATTTCTATTCAAACTAAGGTAAATATTACTCAACGAGTAAAACTTTCTCGGAAAGTTTAACTCTTTAAATCTACTCTAAAACTAAAACTGAGTATTAATTGTTGAGTTTTGTTGTACAAATCCTTTCCCTTTGTTTTGTTTTGAGTTGTAAAATGTGAAGTGAAATTGAGAAAAGTTGAGTAAATGATTTCTCAATTTTACTCAACTTTTTACAGTATTTGAGTGCCGTATTATTCCTTTTAAACAAAATCCCGTCAAAACTTTGACAGCATCTTTCTTAAAAGGAACAATTTCAAAAGCGTGCGTTTTGTTTAGTTTTAGTCATCCTGTCCACTGCCAATTGCCCATCCCCCTTGGGAAGGGGCATAGCCATGACCGTGACGTTGACCTCCGTGACCGTGACCTCCGTGTGGGACAAACAAAGGGTTAATATTAGTGTTCGTTAGATCAGGGTAAAAATTAGTTGCATCCGGATCAAAAGACTTTTCATCAATTGTAGAAATCATTTTGGTGTGAGTTCCATTAATTGTGGCGTAATAAGCCGCCGAACCTTCGTTCCAGTCCTCAAGGGATGGCGGCGTCAGTTCTGTTGCAACCTGGCGCCAAAAATAAAAATTCATATGTCGAAATCGCGCTTTTGTCCCATAATTAAACTCACCCTTGTTTCCTCATGTGTCCTATATTGACCAGAATGCCAGCATTGGTAACGGACGCCCACTCCCGCCAAAACCACAAAGATGAGGAGGAAGAGGAGGCCTCCTCCTAAAAATAGGGAGAGGCGAGATTCCTCCCCATATTCCCCTCCGTAAGGGTCGCACCACTCCAAATCTTCTTCGTGCAGATGGATTATCGCCTTGTCGTAAAATGAGGAGGGGTAGCGACATCGCAGGCAAAACGGACCTGCAATTAAATCAAGGGTTATTGACCTTTGAACTTATTTTAGGTCTGGGTAGGATGATGACAATGTCCGCTGACATGTCACATGTCAAAGTTCAAATGCATCCGGGCTTACAAATGTGGCGGACACTTTTGCATAAAGTGCAACTTTGCTATTTAAACATTTCTCAATTTGGAAAACAGTTTTAAATCTAATTAATCATAGTTGTCATCTGAACTCAAAAATTTACTCTCAGGCGTCAAACTTTAACAAAAATCCCAAAAAAAACTTACCATGCGGCAACATGCATCCCTTGCTGAAAATCCCACTCGTCCTCATCCATTTATGAAGGGGTGGAATATGACAGAGGTCACAAGCCCAAGGATTCCCCTCCAACCTGATTTCCCTGATCGTACTGATCCTATCAAAAACCGCCAAAACCTCGCTCTCAATCCCCAAAAGCCGATTATAACTCAGATCCAAAATCTGCAGACTCATCAACGGGCTAAACTGCCGCGGGAAAAGTTCCCGGATTCGGTTATTACTCAGATTTAAATGCTGCAGCGCCCGATTGTCCTCAAAGAGGTCAAGCGGCAACTCGTCATATCCGTTCCTCGCAACAGACAACCATTTCAACTTTGTATTCTCCGAAAGAATTATTAACAGCGAGGAAAGTTTTAAAGATGGATTCCGACTTAGGTCGAGCTTCGTGAGGTTGGATTTTAAATCCAGGAAGATAAGTTTGTTAAGGGATGAAAATTTGTTCCCGGATAAATCCAGGGATTCGACAGAAGAGTTTAGAAATGCGGATCGATCGACGGAAGCGAGGCCGTTGTATGCCAAAGAAAGGGTTCGGAGGCGGGTAAGTTTAAGGGCTTCTTCGGATAACACCGAAATTCGGTTGCCGTCCAGGTAAATTTCTTCGATTGATTTTAGCGCCGAGAATTCACCTAAAAATAGGTGTTAAACTTGCGGGATTTTTTCAAATTTTAAAATTTCATACCTTCCCGCAAATATTTGAACTCGTTATATCTCAGGTCCAACTTCCTCAGGGCGGGAAGGAGGGAGTACCACAGCGGAGGGATGGACTTTAGCTGACAACGCTGACACCGAAATTCCCGCAGTCGCCAGATGTCGCGAAAGACATCCGCATTGAGCTCCTTAAGTCTGTTATCCGAAAGGTCAAGGACCTCTAACATGTGTAAATTATAGAAAAGCCGCTCCACAAGTTTACCCACACGATTACGACTCAGGTCCAACGATTTTAATTTAGGGAGGTGCTGAAAATACAGGCAAGGTCAAAGGTCAAGTGTTAATTAAGATGAGGTCATTAGTTAATTACCTGGAAGGATGCCGAGATAAAAGAGTCGATTGCATTTTCTGCGAGGGAAAGCGTCTCTAGATTAATGAGTCCTTTGAAATTTGAGTCCACCACCAGATTTATGTTGTTCCTTCTAAAATTTGAAATTTGCCGCTGGTTTTAAAAGTCCTAAACATAATTCAAAAGTTCTTACGTCAAATTGAGCAGTCTGAGGGAACTCACGCCCCAAAAATTGTTTTCACCTATGTTCGGCACATTTGAGCCAACCTGCAATTTAAAAAAAAGTTTTATATTGACAGACGAACAGACAGAGCAAGTGAAAATTAAATTTGCATCTTTCAGTCCAATCACTTACAATATGTAGCTCCTCCAACTTCCTAAATTGTCGGAAAAAGCGTCCAATAGTCAAATGATTTGCGCGTCCTTTGGGACTCGTGATCCTTATCACCTCGATCGCAGGACTCATTCGACTCGTAGGAATTTCATTTAAATTTCCAGAAGAACAGTCCACTTCTAACCTCCCCCTTCCGTCCAGTCCACAATAACATTCGGGGACGGGACACATCCCGTCGAAAACGACGCCGCCGCCGGAGAATTGCCCCCGCGCCATGTCGCAGAGGAATAAAGCAAATATAAGAAAGAGAAAAATGGAGGGGTCAGTTTTACTTTTTGAGCTTGAGCTTGTGGGTGTGGTCGGAGGCTTTAGCGTTGCTGCTTGAGCTTGAGCTTTGCGGCTTTTGGCTTTAATCCGACCTTTTTTATAGTAGCCGGGGGGAGAGAAGTCTTCGGCCATCGCTTCGGCCGAAAGGTTGGATTAAATCTGCAATGAAATAGGGAAAAGTTACAAATGGGCGTAAGAAAGTAA
Organism: Proisotoma minuta; assembly: GCA_034698145.1. Lineage (NCBI taxonomy): Eukaryota > Metazoa > Arthropoda > Collembola > Entomobryomorpha > Isotomidae > Proisotoma > Proisotoma minuta. Next base: position 14,541 of record JAQIXN010001671.1, read on the forward strand.
TGGAATTTTTCAGTAGATTGTATTTTAAGGATTATTTTATATACAAACAATTTACTCTATGCATTTTTAATTTTCTACAAGTTATCTAAATCCTAATTAAAACTTAAATTCTTGCTCCAATTTTATTATTTACAAAGGAAAATTTGTGTGTGTCAAATTCTCTTTTAATCCCCTTTTATATACGCTTTCACGCTTATTATTCATCCGACATTCGAGTAATTTGGGTTTTGATAGTGTTTGACGCCGTTACTTATTTTTCGGTGTGAGTTACTAAGGTGCGATTTAACAGATGCGGCCAAGTCTTGTGCCTAAATTTAACTAAATCTTGAATCTTGAGCCTAACTACATTTTTTATCCAGTGGCAGTTGAAACTTCTGGGGTTTGGGGAGACGAAGGTTTATCACTAATAAAGCAAATTGGCGAACGAATTAAATCAATCACGACAGAACCAAAATCAACAAGTTATCTTATCCAAAGAATTAGCATCGCTGTTCAACGAGGAAATGCTGCCTCCATCTTAGGGAGTATACCTACTTCACATAGTTTAGACGAAATTTTCTACTTGTAAAATTAACTTTCAATGTTTAATAAATTAGTAAAGATTTTCAACAGATGCAATACATGCTTTGAAGTTATTCAACAAAATTATTAGATGAATTATTAAGTAATTTAAAAAATTAGACAGACCGACATTTGACATTCAACGATACCATGAAATAGTTTTTTCCAATCTAACAAATGCGGAACTGGCTTCAAACAAATTTAGTACTTTAAGCATCCTTTTTGACAGAGTTCAAAAACTACGTGAAAACATTTGAGTTCTAAAATATTCTCAAACTTCTCCCTCCATCTTTTATGGATGGCCAGCCTTCATTTGTTTGCGTGTGGTCATTTAAATCTATAATTGGCTCATCCGCTATTCCTTTAGCCAACTCACTTCAAAGTCACAGTTTGTTTATTTTGTTAGTCAGAGTCTAGTACAAATGGAATCAGTTAAAACGAGCTCAAAATAAATTTTAAATGAGTGAAGTTGAACTTTTAGTAAATGAATGTAAGTAACTCTGTCCAATTTGGGGATCTTTGACATTGTTACAAACTACAAATCTCAATTTTACAATACGTTTCCACATTTTTGAGCCTGAGTTCTGACCTTGCTCCGATCAAACTTTAATATTTTTTGACATTATCTTTTCAATTAAACCCCATGCCAAAAATGACAATTTTCGTCAAATGGCCATGTCCCTTTGACGTTATCGATATCCAAAGTCCATTTTCAATAGTGATATTCATTTTGACTTGAGAAACATACTTATATACAAATTTTCATTGAGTTTTGATGTTTTGTTAAAAGTTGTAATACTCACAGACGGACAGACAGACAATTCACATGCTACAGACTCGTTGGACAATGATAGGAACTAGAGCAGAAGCAAATAATTTATTTCTCATTTTTGCCGAGATCTGAAGTTTTAATGCATGGAATCTTTAATGGCATAAATCAAGGCTGGAACTCTTCCATTTCCATTCACATTCCAAATCCAAATCTAAATCATTCCAAAAGAAGTTTCTTGGAAGCGAATTTTTTGGCAGAGGCTGTGCAATTTAAGTAATTTAATCACGAACATTTTCCTATTCCACAGCTTTATTATGTGAAATTTCGTCTGTCTGTCTGTCATCAAGAATTCGCCCGTTATTCAAATTCTACATAGGCATATGAATTTCTTTGA
>JAQIXN010001672.1:0-16267 GCA_034698145.1 Proisotoma minuta
AGAAAAATTGACAATTAAATGTTAGAACCACACCCCCTGAAGCAAATCTCGCCGAAGGCGGGCTTATACGCTAGTATATCATAAGTTAAAATTGAGAAAATGCTGAAACGGCACAAAGTATAGAAAAGAAAGTTTGAAATTTTGGAGGACCAAAGTTTGTGAAAGTTGTGAAATAAAAGATGAACGTTTTATTCCTTTATGGAAGACTTTTCCTCTCTCTCTCTCAGAATCTCAACTTATTTAAGTTACTTATACATACCTTTATATCTGTATATAATACACTTTATTATCAAAGCCAACCACAAAACTTTGCACTAGCCACGTCTGCATTTGAATAAAGGAAAAGTGAGAAAGTCCTGAGAATAGTTTAGCCAGTTTATCTCAACATAAAAGGAAATAAAGATCTGATGCCGCTCTTTCTTCAAAGTTATTTCTAAAGATTTTATACTTAGGCAAAACATTTCTGACAATACACAAATATTTAGAAGCGCTTTGAGGAAATTCCTCCTTTGCTTTCACTCACCATTGGATTTAAATTTTAAAAGCTAAAAACAACATGTTATGTACTTTATGTGTGGGTAGTATCACTCATTTTTTATTTAATTCATAAAAAAACAAGCAGGATAAATACTTTGTGAACAACAAAAAAACTGCAAACTATTTATTTATTTAAAATTCTTATGGAAAACATGTTCCGGCATTGTCCATATTTTATTTATGACATTGGAATGTTAATATTGAAGCACAAAGTGGAGAAAGGCTTTTGAGAATTTGTAATTTCCATCCTTTTTATATATGTACATCTTAATTTCGCATTCCTTTTTGTGTTGCCCCATATTCGCATACTTTTGAACTGCTTTCTTCTTTCTTTTCACATTTTTTATATGAAATTAAATTGCTACAATATTTTCTGAGGAAAAGACACAAAGGTGAATGGATGGGTATAGGAGATAAATTCATTTTCAGTAGTTTTAAGATATTTGGCAAGAAGGAACAAGAAGCTTAGGTTATTGGGGATTGTGAGAAAGTGAGTGGTAGATATTTGTGATGGTGGACTCATCCTCGTTTATTCCAGTAGAGATCAATTTATCCATCCAACTGAGTAGATTGTAGTTCAAAAAGGAAGAGGAGAGAGCAAAGATGGAGAAAGTTTCTCCAAAGTAAATATTTGCAGTGAGAATTCTCTCTCCTTCCTCGCCCATCATTGGTTAGCTACAATTGCCGCTCGTCACCAACAAGACCAGCTTAGCTTAATACCTCACAAGATCCACTAACTTCCCCTTTATAAATATATGACTTTTATATGAAGGAAATCTCAACTTGTTAAAAGAAGGAGAAAGGAATAAAAAATGCACACCAGCTCAATGCATAATATTAAGATAACCTGGGGTCATGTTTGACTTCTTGCTTTCCTTTTCACATCAAGCACGGGAGGAAGATTGCGTGTACAAGAAAGAAGATTGACTCACTTTCTTTTCTCATCCCATCCAATAAGGGAACAAACCAAACCACAATCATATTACCACATACTTGTTATACACAACCAATCTGTTGCCCTTGTATATAAAACTATGAGATTTCAACATTTCCAACTTGTTTTAGATGACTGAACATTCTTCCTTTTCTGTATTTCTTGAAAGAAATGGTACAAAAGCAAACAAGGGACAAAGAAGAGAGAAGAGTGAGCAGATGTAGAAAAAATAAACGATTTGGTGGGAGTGCGAGGATGAAAAAAAATTAGAGAAACAAGACAAGCATTTGGACAAACCCTGCTGCGACATATTGCATATTGTATATTCTCTGCATATGGCACTCTACGACGTCTTTCAGACAGTTGCAAAAGGTAGGCGGTTGTGTAAATTTGTTGATTCTGGTTCTATACATTTTTTTAGGACTCGGTGAACCATGGTCTTACGTTTTATACCTCATCCATCCCACCTTTCTTTTATTTTTTTTTCTACTCGGATAGAATTGAATTGAGGTTTTTGACGATGTTAAATTGACTTATTGGTAAAATAAGGGAAGATGGGAAAAAGAAATCGTTCTTGAGAAAATTGTTAAAAATTTATCCTCTTATACACTAGCTGCTTCTGCACTTTCTCTCTTGTGCCTTCAGAATACTTGAGATGAACTTAAAAGGAGAAGGGAGGCTTTGTTTTATTGGATTGGCGTGTAGAATGGCAGAAGAAAGGGCATTATAAAACGGAGGAATTTAAGCACTTAATCGATAATGATATGGAATAGATATCGTTTTACAGGTACCTTAAAAGTGTAACAGAATACTTTGTACCATCAAACCCTTTTAAGAAGAGAACATATTCCGTTGCAGTATCTCGACATGAGGAAATCAATTTCCCTTCAAGTTGTGACAAGGATAGGGAACAGTTTGGTCGGAAAATGTTATTTTGCGGCATATATACATACAATTTTATAAATTTCGTTTACTTTAATACCTGAATAACCATTGTTTTTAGAGAGAAAAATAAGTTGAACATGAAAGTTTATGCTTAAAGTCGTTTTAATTTGAAAGTAACCCTTGAGCACTTTTCCATTACAATAGACAAGAAAAACAAAGAAACCTTGATCTGTTTTGTTATGAAGAAATGATGTAAAGTTTCAAACTAATAAACAACTAAAATGTGGTAGAAAAAAGGAAAACGTCAAGAAACAGCTTTTGTGGTTTTCAGAATTCCATCCAAATAAGATTCTTGACGATTTTATATACATATATATAGTTTCATTACTAATGAAGTTGTACTTGTTATTTCCAATCAAATTATGATAGATTCTCACATTTCATATTTCCTAACCTTTGGAATAAACAGGTTGTTTCTGTTTCTATATTTTAATTGGTTTGGCTTCTTAGTTTAACCCAATTGAGAATGGGTGTAAATAACAAATTGGACTATAAACAAGATATTATTGATTTGGTAAACATTCTCTAGAGATCCGTAAACAGGCTGAATGATTTATAGTCAATCTCAATAATGGAGACAGTTTCGGAGGATAAAACACGTGGAAAATGCCAATTAGTATAATCCAATGAAGTGGGAATGACATGGTTTGTGCGTGCCAATAATGTAGGAAATGATGTTCAAACCACTTTGAGCCAAACTCAATTATATATCTAGCTACATCTTGTTAAAACGAATATCTATGAAATACATGAGAAACTAATATCTGTAAAAGCACCACAAAATGCTTATTTTCTGACTTTGCTATTGAAATTCATTTGAGTTATGAAAAATGCAAGCGCGTTACAGTACTAAAACAGATTTCTTTTGAGTTGAATGAATTTGAGACAATTCAAAATGATAAAAGGCTTCTAAAAACTTGGGATCTTTTACATAGAGAAGTAAAGTTTCCGTCTCAAATTGTTCTAAAAGCAATAATCTCACTTTTACGACCATACTTTCTGAATCCAAAAACTTTCTGCAGCTTGATCCATTATTGGCTTTTCATTTAGTTCTTATTGTAAACCCATTTCCACATGCATGTATATATTACTGTTGGAGTCAAAAGGTCCATCCAACTATTAACTAGCGAGCTATGAAGAATTGAAAATACGATAATGGATTGACTGAAATGCTTTAGACTTTGACTTGATTACCAGCTTACTTTCAGTCCACAAAATAAAATTACCTGAGACAGAGACAGTGCTTTAGAGAAGTTGAGTCTACTCAGCTTCATTTTGGAAATTATACTGTAACTGCTCTCTTATATTCACTCTCCTCATTCATCTCACGTTCTGTAGGATGGATGTAATAGACCCCTGGACCTTTTTCCACTTTAATAATGTCTGGTAATGGACATATACTGCCAAAAGACAATAATCTTTATTCCTCTTCTTTTCTTCAATACTTTCTTCTTCATTATTTCGAGTAGAATGCAAACAGATCAAAGTTTTATTCTGTTGGTACAACTGACTCCCTTTCATTTTAATGTAGAATCCTGAAATGGGATAATAATATTGCTCTGTCAGCAGTTAAATCCAAATGGCCCTTTTATAGAAATTGTTGTAAAACGTTTTAAGAGTACTTGCACAAAACCATTATATTACACCAGTCTATTTAACTCAATTTATAATATGCTACTGTGAAATTTTAAACCCCTTACTTCTTTTCCCAATAATTTGGATGTAAAAAAATCCAATTAGAATAAAGTAAACACATTATAATCCCAAACTATAATGGGTTAAGTTTCTCTTGAATATTTAACGCTTGTAATAGAAGTCGTTTACTTGGGAAATGTGTAAAAGACAAAGGAGAGAGAGAGACTTTTTTTCTTCTGTCTATTCTTTGGATTTAATATCGATTTAGGATCATCAAGGAAGGAAGACAATAAATGAAGTCCAAACAAAAACTTTGCTCTTATCTCTTCTTTTACCTTTGCAACTCTTCTTCATCACCTTGTTCCGGTGGCTGGAAACCAAAGTTTAATTTGAGAGTGACGTCCAGGTTGAGTCTATTGTCCAAGAAATCGTTGTTACTGCAAATGAGATGAGAATGTATACATTGAGGTGAAAGTGAAATTGAGAATTTGAGTGGCGTGTGAGAGCGATAAAGCTTGTGCTTTTCTTTCGTGTGTGGCAATATAAATTATATTGGAGATTGAGCCTCCTCCATATAACTTTAGATCTGATTAAATGCACGGAGGGAAAGAGCTTTGGTTGAGATATGAGTCAAGCTATAGGACGGAACAAAAGTTTCCGAGTTATCAAGAGAGTTTGAAAACTTTTATAATGCCTCTCTCATGCCTGTCAATACATGAGCAAGAAAAGAAATATCCTTTGCAGAGGTAGAGCGAGCTAATTAGACACTTGGGAAAATTCTCGTCTTTATTCTCTTTTCTCCAACACTACCACAACAAAAGGGAAAAGGCTTACAAAGAGTGTATTGTTTGTAATTGTATATATTGTTTAGTTTATAAGAACAGAGGGGAGACATGATTTTTATAATTGGCTTTTAGTCCATTTGTTCTATGTATTTACACATCTTAAAGAATGTGACAAGATCCAATAAGCTTTCACTCTGTGAAACTTTTAGTAAGCCTTTTTTATTAGCTGAGATAAAGTTATTGTACTTGGTTGTTTTAAAAGTTAGCAAATTTTAATTGCTTTGTTCTTTTTTCCTCAACTTTTAGGGCGAAAAGAACAACGAAAAAAGCAGCACTGATGATAAGTTCCGCCTGGTTTATAAGTCTACTGTTGTGGCCACCTTGGATTTACGCTTGGCCGTACATTGAGGGCAAAAGAACAGTTCCAGAGTTTAAATGTTACATTCAGTTCATCGAAACCAATCATTACATCACTTTTGGAACTGCAATTGCGTAAGTCTCAATTTCATTGTGTGTTACTTTAAGTGCATTGTTTTTTATCGTCCTTTTACACTATATATAGAGCATTCTACATTCCTGTGTCTATCATGCTGTTCCTATACTACCGAATTTATATGGAGACGGAAAAGAGGCAACGGGACCTCTCTCAACTCCAAGCTGGGAAAAAGGATTCAAGTCGAAGATCCAATTCCAGGTTGGTAGCCTTTATTTTGACATCAAAATAAATATTATGCTAAGTCTGCTACTTCAAGCATTTTCAAATAAATCTCTTTCATAAAAAAACATAATAAATATTGGATCACAATCACACCTTCTCATTCGGTCACTTAACTTCAAAGTGAGCCAAATACATATACATATAGGTAATACTGCATAATTTGGCTAACAAGCTAGAAACTACTAGGAAGATTGTTATGAAACGGAACGAAGTACTCTATTGTCGTAAAAACTAAAATTGGAGTGTAAAAAGTAACCATTCTTACCGTAATTTACATTTATGCGTGGATTTTTAGTATAAAAATAGCTTCTTCATCTTGCCTGTGGCAAGGTAAAGTTTGTGGGCGTATGTAGATAGACTTGATTTTGAAGAATAACAAGCTAATAGAGATTTATGCCTATAAATAAATACCCTACAAGTAACAACCAATCAATTTAAAGTGAAGTGGAAAGGCAAATAAGTTTTCGACTTACTCAGAATACAAAAGTTTTAAATCAGTAATTAATTGCTCCTAAATCATCTTCGTAGAATCTTTAATTTTGAGGTCGGCTTAAAATTAATGAAGTAAAGCTCTTGAACAATATTGAGGAAAGAGAGTGTCTGTAGCAAACTATAATTTGTAATCAAATAAATAAAGAGTCGTATCTTATTTGTGGAACGTGATGTTGCAAAATTGCTCCATTTACTATTAGATAAATTATTGTCGTCTTATAAGTACAGTCTGCCAAAGATTACTTTATTGAGGAGCATTAGAAAATAAGTCTTTCTCCTCACGAAGGTTTGATCTCACATCTCATGTTCTCCATTTCCTCTGGTGAGTTATAAAAGGAAAAGTAAGTAGCTTAGGTTTATACATAAAAGAGCAAACAAGCTCTCAAAGCCTACTTTTATGTAAGATTATGACATGTAAATATTATCTTGTGAAAGAATTCCGCCCATGAGTTGTCCTGCTTTCAAATGTTTAGCGAATGTTTGTGAATGAATCAACGGGATTTGTGTTTGTCGTTATTGTCGCCAACATAAGCTCTCCAGACGTGAGCATGTCTTTTGCTTTCTCCACTCTCTTTCTAGCGCTTACTCTAATGATATCCTATTTGTGGCAAATGGAGCTCAAGTTAATGACACAGATTGACCAAAAACATCATTTTTTTATGAAACAACTTATGATTTTAAGTACAAAAATATATTTTCTTGCATTATATATTAAGCTTTTAACTAATCATTAATTATTTGATTTTTTACCTCAGTCAATAAAGTTGTCTCAATTATAATTTAGTCACGTTTAGTCACTTTCTGGTCTTGCGGCAAGAAAGATGTGAAAATGCTTATGATTTTCTCTCAGCTTATTCCGCATTTTCTTTCCTTCAAGCAAACATTTCCCAAAGACTTCAATATACCTCGCCAAGAAAAGAATTTAACCTCGACAATTGGATTACGTACTAATGTCACTATTTTATCACTTCTCATCTCCTCAATCCAATAAAATTTCCTTTATTTCCTTTATCATTTTGCCCCTACTTTTCCATTTATAAATATCAGTTTTGTCTTCATAATTTATGGATGCAAGCTTTTGCAGGATTTTCTTTAAATCCGATTTCTGATTGTGTGTTGTTTATGATTTAACTTATCCCCAAGTGTATCTCAATTCTCACTCCAACTGTCAAATTGCCGTGTGTTTTGCATGTTGACGTTTGTTGAGTCCATGTTTTATCTTTTGTGTCTTTTCACATAATTATATTTGTTACCCTCGTTTGCCATTTCAAATTTCATTCGGTGTACCAATGTGGCCCTTTTCTGTTTATTTTGCGACCCAGAGGGGTCGGCTTGATAAAAATTTATGACTAGAGAAAGAATGAAAACCCTTTTTTTCAATTTCCTTCCTTTTCTCAAAACAAATATTCATGGTCTCACAGGTGACGTTCAATGTCTGCATCGACGAAGACAACCCACATTTCTCTGACAATATCTTTTCAAATCCCAGTTGTGGCCTCCACTTCCTCCTTTGCTTTCTCTTAGCATCTATTATTCAGAGTTGAAGGTTTTTAGCAATAAATAGGGCAATTCGCTTTTAAAGCTTGCTCTTTTATTCAAATAACAACTTTTATTTGCTATTTCATTACATTTTAGATAGCATTTGTTTAAACTACCCTTTGCAGGTACTTGTTACAGTGATGTATAATTTGAATTGATAAATGATGAATTAGCTATGCAAAATGTATGTGTCCAATTTCCTAAATAGCTTAATTGATCATATTTTGACAATTTTGATTTTAAGAGATGGTACAGAAACTATACAAGTAATTGATGACATATATTGCTTACTTAACATCCGTTTGGGGAGCTACAAAGTAAATATTCTTTTAATCTCCTGTCGTTAGCATTCAATTTCCGTTTCCTATATCAAATATCGCATTCCAAAAATAGAAACAATTCATCATCTATCTCACCTTTTCTTCTCTACTAGATATTAAATTTTCCTTTCTTCAGAAAGAAAAGTATCTGTGTTAGTGACGTATATGATCGTTTTTTTTAGGTGAGGGGTGAGGGAGAAGCGTTTCTTGTTTAAAGTAGTGGAGTATTATATGTTGATGATGGTGATTGACTGAGACAGGATCTTACATTCGTATCGATCATTTTCCATTTGTAGATATTCTAACTCAAACAAGTGCTGCCGATATTTCACTTTTGAGCAGTGTCCATTTCAGACACCGAAACTACCGAATTCAGGAAATGAAATTGGACCATTGCAGACATATACTTTCACCACACGTACATTCCTCTTCATTGTTTGAAGTTGTAAAAGAACCCAGATTCTCTTTTACATATCGAACAAACCCATTGCCAACAATCAAAATTGTCATCATGGTCATGTTCTTCTCATACTTCTCACTTACTATGTATTAGTTGCTTAAATTATGTGCACATATGTGCTTCAAACAGTATATTGCAATACGCAATAGAATTCGTTTACCCTTCATCTTGGTTAGACACCACAAAAGAGATTATACATGGTACAAAAGAATTCCTACAAGCCACCAATAAAACTTGTGATATCATGATGAGCACAATACAATTTTCAACACATTGTTTGCATGTGCTGAGGCGGAAGTGAAATATCATACAATTCCAAGGCTTTCATTTAATATCGCCGTGTCTGTTCAATTTGCCTGCTTTCATTCTGGTGACTCCAAATAATTCTCTCGCATTTCCAATCTTGGGTTTGCATTTCCTAAAATGTAGAAGAATGGATAATTTGGGTCAAGGGTATATACAAACATTCTTTTGTACAATGGTCAAAGTTTGCAAAGTAGTAAACATCCTTGATTTTACAGCAGTGAAAATAAAATTGTACCCCCGACCGTTAAAGGCTGTTGATTGTGCATTTCAACCAACTTTTGACCAAGAAAAAAAAATATTTATTGCAATATTTTAAATACGCACGTATAAGCGTACCACTTTCACTCTCAGAATAAATTGAGTTCTTTTCGGTTCAAAAAAGCGAAGATTTTATCACTTTCGGCAGCCTTTTTTAAGCTCTTCACTTATATTTCGTGCCTTGGAAGAAAGTGAATAGAAGATAATTAAGGATTTCTTCTGGAACGGAAACGTGTTTAGAAAGTGAAGTCAGAAAGTGAAAGCCATGTATATATGCACATCTCTATTTACCAGTCCGAATCCTTAAAGTTAAGCGTTGGGGCTGGAGATGAACTGATCTTGGATTCAGGGAAGCATAACACTAGAAAGCTATTCATTTTTTTCTGTGTGGTGCAGCAGAAGATTTGGTTTACTTTAGTTTGTGCTTGTGGCTGAATCAGAGGAGCTTTGATGGACTTTCGTCGTTCTAATCTTTATATTCCACATGAAATGAGATCTCAATTTTCAATTTCTTTCTCAATAAATTGCAATCAGAGCTCAAGAGCCACCCACAACAGAACGTGATGGATGTCGAAGGGTTGAAATTAAAGTGAATTCAACTCAGTCAGACGTCAAGATCCGCATACAAAATACTCTGAACTCAGAGTTCGTTCGAGTTAACAAAACCAATATCATTTGTTCCACTGTTTTATCTATGTTCCTTTCTTCATTTATATTTCATTTCTAAATCTAGCGAAGCATTTATAATTGTTGTTTACTGCCTAAATCTTTTTGCAACTGCGGTTATCAATTACCAAGATAGTAATTTAAGAGTAGCATACAAAATAACTAAAATTAGTGTGTATTAGAGAGTTCAAATTAAAGAGTAAAACGCAAATTGTAGAGTCCCATCAGAGTGAGTGTAATTTTAGGGTTAGCTAAGCCTTAGCTGCTAAGGTCTAGTCTTATTTAATGCATAATACATAATATGTTATTATAGGTACTTGAAAAACAGTAAAACCTATAAATATAAAAGTTATACATTTTTGGTAAAATTGACATCTCATAAACACGCAAGAACGACATTTCTGCCTTTATTATTTTGTTCAGTGGAAGTTAAGGGATCAAGGTATTTACGAGTCATCATATTATTCTCCTTTTGCTTTGAATGTGAAATGTGAAGAAGCCACTATGTAGACACCCCATGGGACGTATGTCGCATGATATTCAATTCATATCTTCCAACAAGAAAGCCGCTTTCACAAAAACTGCGTCCAATCTAACAGAAGATTGTACAATTTTCCATCAGATCAATAAATGTTGACTTCAGATGCACAATGTTAGACCGTTCTCCAATTTTCAATTGTATGTGCGAAAAGGTTTCTGGGAAAGATCAGCCAACCCCAAAATATCAAAAATTGAAAATGTGTATTATAGAATATTACATAATACTCCCAAGAAGCTTTTGACTCATATTAAATAAGTTCTGTTAGCCGGAAATCCTCCAAACAGCTAAAATGTTATTTGTTATAGACCTCATAATCTAGAGGAGCAATAAGTCCAACAGTCCAACCAGCAATTCCTCTCTTTCTCTCTCTGCTCATCTTCAGTTTGTGTCATATTTTGAACTTCGTTGCACGGACAAAGACAAAATCTCTATATTATGCCCTTAGGGAATAAGTGATTGTGCAAATATCTTTGGGTAGCCAAAAGTTCATATAAATCAAAGAGAAAGCGAACTCAGATATTATTTGATGGCGTTTAGTTGGTTGGTTGTTTATTTCACCAAATACAGATAGATAAGGTACATTTTTAGCAGTATGTCGAACTTACAAAAATTGGCTACGGTAAACCCGTTTGAAAGCTTATTTTTGTTCCTTGATTTACTATACCTAAAATCTATTACTTATTACATCATTTAAATATGCTCAGAGCATATATTAAATAAGTTGAAGGAATTAAAAATTTTATCGCAACTTAACTTTTACTCTTTAATCAAATCGTAATGGATTTGCTTTAAACATAATCAGCTCTAAAATATGACACGTACACACATTTTGCTCAACTTTAATCTTTAACTCAATCTAAAATGTTCAAAGGAACCATTAATGTCAACTCCATCCCAATATGCATGGGATATGGGATATGCATCTGTAATTTTCGATCAGAGGTCACAAGGTACGCAGAACCTTGTTTAATGATAGAATGCCTTCTTCCTTTGGCGAGTCTTTCTTCTTTGTTATTAACATCATTATTATTCCCTGTCCCCTATTCTTCTTACTTTTGTCTTTTGAAACAAGGTTAGCAAAAGTTTCTTTCATTAGTCCATGCGAATGAGAGTATGATGGGATTTGGGATGATTCGCTTGAGCTAAGTTGGAAGAAAGAACATTGACGGCCTTAAAGTAATGCCATTGCCACTGTTCATTTTGACTTTCCTTTTCTAGTGTCATTATTAAATTATTGTTCCCCAACTATAATTTAAACCCCCAAAATTGAATAAGTTTATATATCCATTCGAATTGGATGCCAAAAAAAAGAAAGGGTGAATCAAGGACAAGGACATTTTGTGCCGTGTCACTGATTTTTGGCTTCACAGACTAGCAAAAAGGAAGGAAGAGAGATTACTGGCTTGGCACAAGTTTGTGATATCTGACTGAGAGCATGAATGAAATTACAACAAATCTGTCAATGAGTGAATCTGTTGCGTTTTTACCGAGCATTTGAGCAGAGTAAATTGAATTATTTTGTTTCTTTTGCAGTGATGAAGCGGTGGACGTGGAAGAATGGAAGAGGATGAGGGCCGAGTCATGTATCTGTCCAGACCATCTGGAACGAAATCGAGCTTCCTCTTGTCCTGTCCACACGAGACGCTCTGTGAGTCAAGTAAGTCCAAAAGTTGTCAAAATCTTGTCTTACTTTTTGGCAACAGCTCTCATCTCCTATTTTTAGATGGCAAGAAATGAGTCAAGTTGGCTTTGACAAGATGTCAGACCTAGAATTGAGTTTCTTTCATGCCCCATATAAAATTATAATTTTTCCTTTTGTGGTCAAGAAAAAAAACAAGAATCATGGCCAAATAAGTAAATAAATCAGGATCAATCACATGCTAATTTATTTTGCTTTTAGGTGACTTTGCTTTGAGCTTTTTCTCATTTTACACACATCAATAAATTAATGTAATATCTGACATTAAAGACGAACAATAAATAAAACATGAACAGACACTCTTAAACATAAATTCTCCCTCACGCTCCTAACAATATATTTGCTAAAAATTCCATTTGCCATTCGAAAATATTAGTGACATTTAAACTAGTCGTAAACAATTTACAATAAAACAAAAATAATGTTTTCTGTTTGTTAATTAATTTTTTTTCTTGTGAAAACTGTCTCAAATTCAAAAAAGAAAATATTTTATTAAATCATGTTTTGAAAAGTTGATTTTAGAAATACAGTGCAAATAAAACACAGCATAACATAAAAAGAGTAAACAGAAAGAGGTTGTAAAACTTTCTCCTGTAGATATCTGTGAGTGTTTGTTGTAAGCTACAATTTTGTAGATCAAAAGAAAAGTTCATTGCTGCTTTATGTCAACCCTTCAAGTATTAAAGCAGGAGTTGTGTTGTAGAACCAGTAGAATATCTCACGTAAATCACATAAAGCTAGATGTACATAAAATCTAGCTACAGAGGGATAAAGTAAAATAAATTCATTCCCATCCAGGTGCTTTTCATGTTTACTCTCACACTTTCTGCTTGGCAGGATAAATCACAGAATTGTACGACATGCTATTAAAATATAAAACCAACTTTTTTTATTTCATTTTATTCTAGCAGTAGAATAAAACAAAAGTGGCAACGGTTAATTTGTTTTACTAAAACGACTTTTTATGTGTAGGACAAAACTATAAATTGTTGGATTTTGCTGTCTTATAGGTTTATCTCATTTGGTTGGCTGAAAACAATGTTAGATCAATCATTTAGTAGTCTCAAACTTGGAAATTACTGTCAATACCAAGTTAAGAATGTAAAAGTTAAGGTGGCCTTGTCATCATAAAGTTTGCGAAATGCACAAGAGAATATTCATTTTGAGGTTTGAAGAGTAGTTTCATAATTTCAAACTTTTCCTTTCTAGGCCCAGATGCTCAGGCCTATTTATTTCAATTAGATGACAACTTAATCAAATTTAGCTGATGTTGGACAGTCATTAGGTTTCACTTTACGTAACAAGCCTATGTTAATATTTTGCCAAGACAAATGATATAGCGTGGTAGAGAACTAATTTCCCTACATATGCATTTCAGAATGGGAAAGAACTAGATTTATTAAATGTGTGTTTTTTTTAAATTTCAGGCCATTCCACAATGGTGTTCAAAGCGATGGCGATGTACGACTCGGATTTGTGGAGCATTTATCCGTTTCTGTCGCGTTGATCGGGACGTGGACGAGTTGGAAGAAGGTGAAGAAGAGCATGTGTCCCCTGGTATGCCTTTAAAAAGCTGCCTAGCATTGTTACCCAAACCTATAAAGCATTGTTATCTTTTACCCCAGGTTGTGGTACCCCGGCTAGTGTTGAAACTCCCCTCCAGTCCTCTGTCTCTAGATGTACGTCCTTAAATGTCATTCGTGACCCTTTGGCTCAAACCCCTACAAGACGGAATGATTCCATTGTCTCTCCCATACAAAATACCCAAGCAATTACACACAAAAGTGTACAGAACACTCCAACTGAAGGTAAAAGAAGAGAGTTATTTGTTTGCTTGCTATCCATCACCAAATCTTTTTTTCTTCGGATATGATTTTTCTCTTCTTCTTGATTGTCTTAATTGATTATTCTTTGGCAGCCATTTTCATTTCCCTTGTATGTCTATAAGTAAATACCAAAAGTGAGCAGCTTACTTTGCGATGGCTTAGATTCCTAGCACCTGTGCGTGGGAAAAATTTTAAGTGCTTGTTGTTTTAAGCGTCTCATTGCATTATTGCTTGAAAGGATGATGAGTAAAAGGGAAAGCTGAGCATTTCAACTTAATCACTCTTCTCTTAAGAAGCTTTCATTTCGATATCACAATTCGCTTTGTATATATCTAGTTAGAAAGTAGAAAAGTTATTCCCGTATTTACAGGAATTCCGGAAGACTTGTTTGAAGCCCTTGTTATTTGAGCCAATTAATATACAAAATAAGTAGCAAAATTAAAGGGCAAAGAAAGTAAATAACCCAAAATCACATAGTAAATACCTGCTTACTCAGTATTCAAAAAGTTTTTCTCAATTTTTAAGAGAGAAAGTCACAAGTTGATGTTTGTAGTTGAACGTGACTTTTATATAGAGAATGCCAAAGCCAAAAAAGTTATATAGTTGCTGGCTGGGCTAAAATGTGACGGAGAAAAGGAATGAAAAAAGATTCTTGACATCTCTTGATTGATGCGTTGGCGATTGAGAATTTTTACATTTAATCTTTTTCATCATGCCTCTTTTATATGTAAAAAGAGAGTAGCAAATTATAAAAGCCAAAGTTAACAGCAGGAGCTCAAGTAAAACACTGCAAGAATTTTACAATTTTATTTTAATCAACTGCAGAAATTATTTATTCTGAAAGGTCCATGCTATACACCGAGAATTTGGTTTGATACCGTAGTACATACAGAGTAATTGAATTTCAAATGAATAGAATGTATATCAAAGGGCACGTGCAGTATTAATGCTTTCTCTGGAATAACATCGAAGTAGTTAGGAGATGTTTACAAAACGTGTGGTGAAATTGTGCACCAAGTTTTTTGGAATTAAAAACAAGAAAATCTTTTGAAGTTTTTTAAGAGAAAGCAACTTTTGAGATTTCATACAACTGTAATAATAATACCTACTACTGATTTAACAAAATACGACTGAGAAATGTGCATTAGGAGAAGAAAGATTTGCAAGGGAAATGGATTCCATAAAAAGACAGCAACAGTCTCGAATTGTAAAGCAAATGTTGTTGACAGGCCAAGTTGGCCAACTTCCACAACTGAAGCTGCTGTTGAAATGAAAAGTAATTTCGTTGTCGAGTCTTGAGAGCTTCCCTTCACCACTCATTAGCGTCCTTTTACTTTAGCTTGTGGTCTTGTAAAAACGAGATTTTATTTTATTTTTTAGATCCAGGGAAAGCAATCTCATTTTTTCCCTTTGCTTAACAGGTTCGAATGGAAAGTTGCCAGCGAGTGAATCTGTGTACACGATTCTCATCCGTATTCCGGGCCCTGGTCCTGGGGAAGTAGAAGCCAACCAAAAAGGAAGCATTAGAATGATTCAAGAGCCAGGCCCTTTACCGCCACCCCCATTACCTGGTCAACATCAAAAGGTTAAGTTGGCAGGATCTGCTCCAGATTCCAAAGCTTTTGACTCGCCGGCTTCCGGTAGTGGCAGCATAGCTCGAAGACCATCTTCTGGAGTTCCGCCACTTAATACAAGAGTTGTTCCAAAACCATTAGCCACTAAAGGCTCGACTGGGACTTTGTCTTCCTCATCCGCTATTCCACAGGCACAGCCAAAGAAGAAAAAGAAGAAGAATCAAGAAAAGAAGCAGGAAAAGAAAGCTGCGAAAACATTATCTGCAATTCTACTCGCTTTTATTGTAACGTGGACTCCGTATAATATTTTGGTGCTGCTTAAAACAATCATGGTGGACGATGATGCCATTCCAGAGGGTAACTACTTTCTCCTTTTGAATCTAATTGAATTGCAATAATTAATAATTTAATTTGATTGACCCCACAGGGTTGTGGGAAGCCAGTTATTACCTTTGTTATATCAACTCAACCATCGTAAGTCGATTTCTAATTTTATTATATAGTATATCTAATTTCATGCATTTTGCAGAGATACAAGCATATAAGTAGATTAAGCTTATTACATACTCATGTATTTTTTTTAGAATCCGATGTGCTATGCCTTGTGCAATGCATCATTCCGACGAACTTACATTAGGATTCTAACATGCAAATGGGACAACTCCAGAAGACAAGCTGTTAACAGAGGGTACTATAATTAAACGAATTTGCGCTATATGTTTATCTTCTTATTACCACTAGTAATTTATTAGAAATAGCTTAAATTGGTAAAGCATAAACCAAAAGTTGAGTGCTTACAAATTAAAAATAAACATTTACTCTAATGAGAAAGTTTTTATGTAAACCTGTTGCATTTAAAGCTCGATATTGATAAATCTAATTTATGTCAGAGCTTAAAGTTTTCCTATTTCTGATTCTCACATTTGTTAGAAATTTTATTGAGTTATTAAACATAAATAGAGCCCATTAAGTATAATAATATAAGATATTGAAGTTCTTTTTCTAAGGTGAGGTAAAGTGAGAATGGGCGGC
>JAQIXN010001673.1:0-16263 GCA_034698145.1 Proisotoma minuta
TGGTTAATTTTGGTAGGGTTAGGTTATAAAGTTGGGAATGATACTAATCCCTGGCTCGAGCTATTTCTCAAAGTCATGTAGTATACAATGCCATTTTCATGGGCCCCATAAATTTACTTGAAGTAAGATTTTTATTATCGGGATGGTATGAAATCCTTCAACGTCTGAATATTTTGAGCAAAATGTTTCAACAACCGAGTATTGATGTCAGTTCAACCATTAATTTAATACAAGAAACTGATGCATTTCTCACTGAATTTCAAGAAAATGGATTTCAGCAAGCACTACAAATTGCAAGAGAGTTGGGCAGGACGTTAGAATTATCAGAGAATGAAATGCAGTTTGTTGAGAAGAGGACAAGGAAAAGAAAGAAACATTTTGACGATTCAGGCGAAAATAATACTCCTATCATTAGCCAATCTGAAAAATTTAAAAGGGACTGTTTCGACAAGTTTGTTCAGCATGTTCATGATTCTATGCTTCGGAGATTTGAAGCCATGAAAAGTAATTTGTCTGATTTTCAAATCCTTTACGACACAAAATTGAGGCAAACAATGGCGGATTCTGAGCTTCTCAAAAATTGCAAAGACATTCACCTCAATCTTTCGGATAATGCAAACAATTCAGATCTTGACGGAGCTCTTTTGTATGAAGAATTTTTGCTTCTCAAATCTTCATTTCCATCAAAATACTGTGAGACTCCATTTAATATTTTGTCGTTTATAATGGAACAGAATTTAGTGGATATATTTCCAAATCTATGGATTCTCCTGCGAATTTTCTTAACAATTCCAGTGAGCGTTGCAACTTCAGAAAGATCTTTCTCAAAGTTGAGATTGATAAAAAACTATTTGAGATCGACCATGAGCCAAGAAAGACTAACAGGATTAGCAATGCTTTCAATTGAACGTGAATTGGCTGCTAATTTGAATTTTGATACCGTTGTTGATGATTTTGCTGCCAAAAAATCTAGGAAAGTGATTCTCTAAGCACTTGGACAATAACAATTTTTATGATTTAAATTTGACAAACATTTATTCTTTTAATGCTAAACTTTCCAATTTTATATTGGTTTTGAATTAAATATTATTTACCCGGTTATTTTTAGCTATTGAATGGACTATTGTTTATGTGTAATAGTTTTTAATTTGAGTAATAACAAAAAAATTGTTAAACATGAATAAACCTAATTTTTGCAAACTTTAAAAAAAAAATCATTGTTTTAAAACATTTTGGGAGTGAAAGAAAACAGAGAGAACCGTGACTTTCAGAATTAAGAGTAATTTTGAAAATTAAAAAAATCGCACAGGGGCGCATTTTTTTTTAACTTGCCTACCTTAAGATTTGGCAGCAAACGGGCCCTGAACACACACACAAGTTTTTTACGGTTATTTATTTGCAAATGTATTTAATGCTTCAATCGAAATTAACTATCACCGAAACTTGTCTTTAGAAACTTAAAAGCAATTCAATTAACTTAATGATCAATTTTAATGGTTAAAAATAAATTAATTGTATTTAAACTAATCATAGAAAAATATCGAAATTTTGTGTTCCGCAGTAGCCTGAAAAATCTCATTTCTCCTATCCCTGCATAAATTGTGGAAGGGATCAATGATTTTAACACTCTTTTTTGATATTTCCCCCAAACCCTAGGGAAAGACACGCTTCTCCAACTCCTCAGCAGTTCCTTTGAAGAGCCATCAATTATATATGGATAATGTAACAGAATATTAATAGCCACAAAAACAATTATGCTGGCAGTTAATAAATAAAATGATAAAACAAAAGGAAGTCTAGTTATCCCTAAAACAGTCCCAAAATTAAAGAAGGATTGAACCACTAAACCCACACCCATCAAAGACGATGTCAAACTCTGCTGAAATCCTTTGTTAACATTTAATAGTATTAACAGTTTTCTATATAAGTGTATGCGGTTTTTTCGATTAAGTTTGATTAATGTCAACACACAACAGACACATCGAAGGGCGGATATAAAAATGATGAATATTAAAGGATATATTTTTG
This sequence comes from Proisotoma minuta, assembly GCA_034698145.1. NCBI lineage: Eukaryota > Metazoa > Arthropoda > Collembola > Entomobryomorpha > Isotomidae > Proisotoma > Proisotoma minuta. The sequence continues at coordinate 2,029 of JAQIXN010001673.1, forward strand.
TCATCACGGAAAATAAAACATAGCAAAGGAATGATCTTAAACAAATATTAAAAGTTGATGAAGGATTTACACCTAGAACTTTGAGGCCAATGAATAGGGGATCAAATTCCATACGAATTGCTCCGTAAGTTACAAATGGCGGATAAACGAACATGATAATTGTAATGAGGACTTGAACATTGTCAATGTCTGCGAAAAGGTTGAGAACCTTCCAAAATTTCTGGGTGTTTGACAACTAAATAAATATTTATAAATCGATTAATAATGATATAAGTACTCAATAAATTTCATACCTTTTGTATAGCTTTCTTTTTTAGTTTAGTTTCCATAGAACACAGGTCTGCAGCACTATTCATCAGAAAGGTATATTCATCTGCGTATATATGGAAGGTGGCATTTACTAGCAAGGTAAACATTCCAAAAAAAACTTGTGCTAGAAAAACAATATTATACAAAAAAGGGCGTGGAAGATGGACTTTCACCATTTCTGGATTATTGGAAAAGATAATTTGAAAGAAAAGGAGATTGAAAGAAATTGCCGTGTAAAAGAATACACAAATTGTATTAATGTAAAACGGAATCAAAGCTGGAGATTTTGGCTTTAAGTAAACAAAACATTGCTTTCTACGATCCCAAAACATTGGATATTTGCCCAAAAGTGGGGACATAAACGCAAAATTGTTAAGGGACTTTAGTAGAAGGACCATGTTTATTGGGGAAAAATGAATAAAGTTGTAAAAGTCTAGTTTTTTCAAAGTAAATATGTGTGTAGGTAATATTACATATAATAGGTATGTTTGCAAATAAAGTAAAGAAAAATATTATACATAAGAACAAGGAAATCGAGAATTGATTGAGTTATATAAACATCAGTCTTTAGTTGAGGCAAATAAAGTTTTAAAACTTATTTTTTAAACTATTCATTGAGAAGTTTGATTATAATCAAACTAAATTTGGTTTCTAATTGCAATCACAAGTAAGACGGACATTCAAACATAAGGAAATGAAATATAAATTGTGTAATTTGTCATAGCTTGGTAATGTTTCAAATCTACCTAAAGCTGACGTCCAAACTCAATTAGCGTTTAGAAATACGTTTTATTTCTCATTTCACAAATACAGTTGAGACCTTGAATTTTGCATTATCCTTGAAAACATTTATTCCATATTCAACCACAAAATCAAATAGTCCTTGATCCCTTTCATTCTCAAATTCCGTTCTGATCTTGCTCCAGCGATTTTCCATTTTCAAATGTATTCCCTTAATATTTTCCGTTCGTATGACAATTCCCTCTCTCAAGACCTTAAATGCTCCGATGACTTTTGAATCGTTAATTTTCTTGGAATAATTTACAACGCGCAATAAAATTTCAGCTGAATAACGACCTTTGGGCAGTCGAAGTTGCGGTCCTTTTGTCCTCAGCACATTAGAATTAGAATCTGGAACAGGAAAAAATATTCAACCTTCCAAGTAGTAAAATAATGTTTCTCATCAACAACAACATACCAAATCTCCAATCTTCTCCAAATTCTAAGGCATATTTTGTAGCAGCTCCCAATGCAAGAACATTACAAGACACGCTTTCAGTATTAATTAGCGCAGTGTCACTCCCAATGTTTGAAATCCAACCGATCAAGTTTCCGCTTTCATCTCTTTCCTGGTTTGCTAAAATTTGTTGCCGAAGTCCAACACTATGCTGTAACACTTCTTCATATTTCTGAGCAGACAGTGAAACACTTTCTAAAAGGTTCTGAGTAAAAATGAGCCATAGTCCTAAATGATAATTTTCATGTATTCCTGGATAATCATAAGTTTCAGTTGAAGAATTGTATGACGCTTGACTCAGTCTTAAACTTTGATCCCAGTTGTAAATTGCATTTTGGTGATTTCCAATAGAAATGTGGAACAACCCGTCCAATGCCAGAGTGTCAAAATGCAACGAGTTGTACAGAATCCAAGCATAAGTGTCTCCTGTTAAAATTCTCCATCTAGAATTATGATATTTTTGAATGATTTTTGACTATTTATTATGCATATTCCCAGAATATCTTAAGTGAAATCACCTCATAAAATCATTTTGGTCAACAAGACCCCTGGGTTCCGCTTTTTGATATGTTTGGCTCATAAACCGTGCTAGCCAATTGTCATCTAGCCAAAATTGTGTGAATGGATTACCACTTCGCATTCCATCTTTTTTAATTCCATTATGTTCGTGAAATGCTGAGCCATCGGCACAATATTCTGGATTTATCTCCAGGTCATGATCAGAGTCACAAAGTAAATAACCGTTGGCGTCCCTCGCAGTGTAAAATGCAGTACCATCGGCAGCCTTAGATGATATAGAAATGACGAGAATTTTTAATTCTTGTTTTCATTGTCAATTTACCTGAATAAGTGCAGATTTATCGAAAGGATGTTGAGGGGTTGCGTATTGTTCATAATAATTCCATTGATATCTCAGGGGGTTGAAATTTTTCCATGTCCCATTCGGACCATAAATGTAATCAACTGCTGCAGCCCCATTGGGAAAATGCTGACCATACCGGAAATTTACGGCAAGGCAACATTTCCATAAAAGCAACGAGAAAATTAGCAGAGGCTGAAAGAACATATTGTAACTAATTTAACTCACTTTGTAACTATTCACTAGTATTCACTACTATTCAGAGAGTTTTAAATAAAAGGCATGAAAAACATTTGTTTAAATATTAATATTATTTTTTTGAAAATTGCAACCGCACATGCATCTGCGTTTATGTGACCAATGAAAATTAAATATTTGCGAATTAGGCTGAAAATTAAAGTTATCGATTCTGAGGATAATTAAACAATTGCAGGTAAAATTATTGTGTAAAATATACAAATTTTCATGCTTGGCTTTGTCTGATTTTTACTATACGATATGCTCCGAATTTGGATATTAAGCATCCTTTTCAGGCCGAGGATTTACATGTAAAGGATCTTGAATCTGTACTTTATATATTGTACATATAAATTGTTTTACAACCAAAACCTCTGAACAAATACGCAGTTAAATTTAAGTACGCTTTGCATAATTTAGTTTAGCAAACTTTAATCTTATAGTAATATTCTGACTGTTCCTTCTTTTCAACATTTACCAAAAAATGTCTGATCTGAAACAATTCAAAAATTTGTGTATTACAACGGTAAGCTTTTTAAGAAAACTTAATTATAATTTCCTGCTTATCCCCATTTAATTTAACTAGGTTGAAGAAATGGAAGATGAAATTTACGACTGGGTCATCAAGATCCCTGCAACTGGGCTCATGACAAACACTGGTCTCAACAATTACGTATTGGATTTACTTCCCTGCCAATTTGTAACCGGAATGCTATCTAAAGATCCACGTGTCAAAATGTGAGTATACTTTTGTAAAAATAAATTGTAATTTCCAATTAATTTTAGGTTAGGGAGGATTGATCGAGCTAGCAAAATATTGTACATAATTTTTGAGACCCCAACCCACATTCAGAAAAGAACTATGGTCGTCAAATCTTTGGAATACAATTTTTCTGAAAAGGCTCAATCAGTGCACATCATAAGCCACAATCCTTACGTAGCCTCTGATGTAAACCCAAAGCTGGTTGATGGGCGGATGATGATTATAATTTCCCAGACCGTTTCTCTCGCCCCATTTTGGAAAGATGGAATTGATACCATCAAGATCACTTTGGGAATGCGAGTTGATTTAGGTGAAATTGGGATCAAATCTCGAGATACTACCGCTGCAGCAGTTTGGTTGGACGACAAATTGCCTCCAGTTTGCAACAATTTGAGCGAATCTGACTTGCTTGGCCAATTTTTGGATTCTGCAACCCTCTCTGACATCACAATTTGTTGCAAAGGGAAAGAATTCTTGGCTCACAAAATAATTTTGTCAAGTAAGCCGTTCATTAAATTAATAATGACATTAACAACCTAATAAAGGGTTTCAAAATTTTCAGTTGCGAGTCCAGTATTCAAGAAAATGTTTGAGAGTGAGCTCAGTGAGACGAAGGAGGGACAAGTTGTCATTGAGGACATTGAGCCTAAAACTTTAAAGCTGCTGCTAAAATGCATCTACGCCCCCAAAGGATTAAGCCCCGATGAGCTTTGTGATGTGGATGGACTTATTGATCTTTTTGTGGCTGCTCATAAATATTGCTTGGACCAGGTCATAGACTCGACGGCGATCCATATTCTCGCAAAAATTGAGCCGTCAACGGCAATTCAAGTTTATGTTCTGGGGGACACTTATGATCAAGAGGAGATGAAGCAAAGAGCTTCGGATGTTATAAAATGGTATTTGAATATAATATTTAATTCAGATGGTATACTAAATTTTTATGTGAAATTATGTTTCGTAGGAACAAACAAGAAATTTTTGGAGACAAGAAAATGTTCAAGGAAGCCATGAAATATCCAAAACTTATGAAGGAATGGATGATTCTTTAAATAAACTCCCACAAGTTTTCCACTTTTTTCACTTTTATATGGATTTTGGAACAAAAATGGATTTTTTATAACTTGCCTATTACAATAATAAAATTAGTTTGGAAATATTGAATGAATAAAAATGTAGTGCACTTATCCTTTATTTAACTGCTCACTTAAAAATTGTCTGATTAAATTTATTTGTCAACTCCAATATTTACATTTCCTGCTGGCAATGAAGTAAGAAGCTTAAAACTTAAATGCATTTGCACTGCAATGTCACTTGACCCTAATCAAAACTCAATTCAGGAAGCAATTAAAATTACATAACTATATTAAACCCATAAATCAAGAGAGGTAAATAAATACAAAAACGAATGCACTAAAGCAACGGAGATATTATATCAAAGAACATGCAGACATACGCATATTTTAATCACGGTTGGAGACAAAGCAATGTCAACACCTCGCATATATAAAAGCTAAGAAACGAAAACAATGAGCATCACTCGTAATTTATCCGTTGTCAAAATTCCACGATGATTTCCAGTCGGTTTTATCTTTCGTTATCTCTCAGCTTAATTTTATTCCAATGTTGCATTGGACAGAATTCAAAAACGATTCCTGGATTTAAAGGATTCGCCCACAAAGTTTCATCCGGGGACGTGACGATCCGTGACTCAAAGACGATTTTCATCAAGAATTTCCGTTACGATGGCTCAGCCCCCGATGTTTATTTTTGGGTTGGAAAAGGTGACCGTCCAAATAAAAATGGGAGAGTTATTCCAGACGAAAATGGGTCAACTGGAAAGTTGGGAGGCTACGAGGGAAAAGACATCACATTGAGACTGCCAAATGACATTTCAATTCGAGATATTGACTACATTTCTGTATTTTGCAAACGCTACTCTACCAATTTTGGGCATGTTGTAATTCCTAAAAACCTCTAAATTACAACAATAATTAATTGTACATACGAAAGTTTTTGTACCTGTGAATTTTACATAATAAATTTTTTTTAATTACCTCGGTTACAATCTTTTCTATTAATTAGCTCCCTGTCCTGCAAAACAAGACTCATCTTAATTTTTTATCGACTATGGAAATTATTTTGCATGTTTTAATTTGCAATTATCTTCATCTACTTTTTCCCAAGACATGCATGAGATTTTTCCCATCCACTAACTGTTCCAGATTTAATTCCAGAATACGACCTTGTCCAGCATTATTAAGGAGAATTGCTTCACCAGTTTTCAGTGAGTTTCTTCAGTTTGAAAAAAGGCTTAATTCTTAGTTTGCAGTGTAAACTTGTTTTTCATATTTTTAATAAAATTATTTTTGGGGTTTCTGTCAATCAAAATATAAGTATTCATTTTCATGTTTACCTTTACACTACTAAAATATAATTATCCAGACGAAGTCATTGAGAAGATTTTAATTGTTTTTTTTAATAAAAGCACGCGATCGTACTATGGACCCAAATTGCTGCAATAAACTCATAATTTAATTTAATTGTGACAATTAAATTAGTTTATACGGCCACAAAGTTGTACTGCCAAATATAATTTTGATGAACAAGTAAGTAACACTGTCAACTTTCCGGATACATTATAATAATTTATACCGTTCAATCTGCTAAAAAGTGTCTATAAACCTTGTGATTAATTGCTATCTGTTTTATTCCAACCACAATTGAAGCCGGATTGTAACTGGCGTCAATATAAATAAAACTCAAAATGCTTCATGAATCCAGAACACGATTCAATTTGAAGGGTAAAATTGAAGTTTGAATATTCAAAATATTCAAGGAAAAATGAAGAATCTTATTTTCGCAGCAGCATTTATCCTCGGAATTCTATTTCCAGTCTTTGGAAAAGATTATCCAAAACTTCGTAAGCAATTAAATACTTTGGAAACTATTTAATTTTATTATGTATTGTTTGTTGTCCAGAAACGTATAATGTTGATCCCAGTACTATTACAATCTCTGGGATTTCTTCCGGGGGAGGATTTGTGACCCAATACCATTTCTCATACTCTTCTCAAATTAAAGGTGTTGGTGTCTTTGAAGGAGGTTAGTTATTATGCCTTAGAATTAGAGTTAGCTGTTTCAAAATTTTCATTTTCAGGTGCGTATCCTTGTTTGACAACCGATCAAGCCAACAACTGCATGAAAACTCCTGAGAAAACAAACATCACTAAGCTAAACGCAATTGCAAGGGATTACGCCAACAAAGGACTCATTGATCCTTTGAGAGGAATACATGGAACTAAAGTCTACGTTTTCCATGGCAAAAATGACACTGTCGTTCCTTGGGGCGCAGGTCAAAATGTTGTGGATCAATACACAGCACTTGGGGCTCAGGTTTTGGCCGAACTTTCCTTAAATGCGGGACATGGGCAGGTATAATTTTGAATATTATTAATTATAAAGTTAATTTAAAATATGATTTGTAGCCAGTTGATGATGGAGGAAAATACGGCGGGCCTTGTGATGGCTTTAACAAAGATAATGGATACATTAATGACTGCGGATATAACGGAGCATACGAAATGCTTAATTTCTTTTTCGGTGGAAATTTAATCCGTCCTGCTTCCGACTATACAGCTGAAGGCAGAATTGATGACTTCAATCAACTTGAATTCACAACATTCGATCCTCTAATTGCTTCGATGGATAAAATGGGATACGTTTATGTCCCAAAGAATTGTCAAAATGGAACCACCACTTGCAAACTGCACATTGCATTTCATGGATGTGGGGCTAATTAGTAAGGACATTTTTAAGAAACATTTTTAGCAATTCCTGAAGTAATTTGAAGTGGTTTTGCAGTGGTTTTGCTGGATATGGATATGCTTTGCATAGTCAATATGCGGAAGTGGCAGATCAAAATGATATTGTAATATTGTTCCCTCAATCTGCAAGAACGCTGTTGAATACCAGAGGATGCTGGGATGTCGCCGGATATACAGGAAAACCTGATTACGGTAAAAAAAACATATTTAAATTTTAAATATTACCTTGATTTAAAATTATAGCTACCAAACGAGGCAAGCAAATTTCTGCAGTTTACCAAATGATGAATAGAATTCTTGGAGTCTAATTCTGGCACCCAAACAATTTTTGTTAAAACATTATTGGCTATTTAATAAATTATATATTCATCTAATTTTGTTTTATTACTAATTTATAACGCTACGCAAAATTTTTATGACTGCATACTGAATGTTTGCTAAACTTATTTGCATCCCCAATTGAAGAGTTTAAACTTTAAACTGAAATTAGGCAGTTAAAATATGATTAAATCGTTTTCATTAAATGTCTGCAAAGACGCATCGTTATTCGCAACGTTTTTGTTGGTTTGCTTATTTAATTAATTAGTACATACCTTCTGGATTATTAATAATCCATTTTTTGCTGAAGATTTTTAGAATAGTCATAAAATTTTCTCAACTAACTATTCTAAATCAGCTAAGAACCGCAGTTAATTAATATTTCATTGACAAGTGAGAATTCAAACAATCCAAGTTAGTATAAATACCAGAAACTACCTCGAAAATTATCTATATTTAGCAAATCACATCTCAAATCGATTCCAAAATTTAAAAGTAAATAGCCGAAATAATTTTTCAAACATCCAGAGTGGTTTAGAATTCAGTAAATTCTGTACTTATCCTTTCAATTTTCAAATCTAAAAATTATATACCCAGAATTTAGACATCGCAGCCATGAGATCTCGATTTCTTTTGGCTTGCATCCTCATTATGATTGGGATTTCCTCAAAGGTTTTCGGTCAACAGCAGAATAAAAATAAGCAACGATTTTTGAGCCTGGACCTTGGTAATGTCGCCGACAAACAAGCGAACAAAATAGATAGTTTATTCTCGTGCAGTAAATATGATGGAGTTGCTTCTTGTTACCACAATAACTCGAAAAAGGTAAATAATTTTTAAAAAAATATTCAGATAGATTAAAATGTCTTCTAAATTTAGAGAGATATGCAATGCAACAAATGCAAGAAGAAACATCGATTTTCATACAAGCCCAAAATGATGTTTGGAACTTGCTATTGTTGCGAGTGTAAGAAATAGCGTTCGAATGATCAATTAATCCAAATGGTCAATATAAAAAATGTTATAGTAATGTTTTCTCTTCATATGTAAGTCCCTTATATATTTGACCTATAGTTTAAAAAATATTTAGCGACCTTATACGTAGTAATTATAATAAAATTAGGCAGTTTACTTTCTTTTTACCAAAAAACCGGGTACGTGTTTGTGGATTCATTTATTTAGATTATTATATTTTTGTTGACAAAGTAATATACTTAAGTAATGCATATATTTAAGTAGACTATAATCTGGATAATTGAAAATAAATTAAAGTGATACTCCTACTGACTGTGAGCAAATATAATATTCCATATTGCTTTTCTCATTTGCAATTCATAGATTAAATCGTGAAAATGTATAAAAAGGAAAAGCCACAAAACTCTCTAAAATCAAGTATTTGTCCCTTTCCAATTACTATTCAAAACGGAAAAATCAAGGAAAAATTAATCGTTAAACAACCAGTACGAAATACAGCTTACTTGAAAATATTTTTTGATTTTGCATACGTTTTTCACATTTCTCCTTTTCATTTTAAATATCGAGAATCAACATTTGAGCTAGCAACCAACCAATTTCGACAAGCACTTTGCGCCATCGCACATTTTCTTCTATTTATCCATTATTGTTCTGAGTCTGGAAATCTGAAAATTTCCGCTTTTGGCGTTAACCAAGCAAATCCCAGCCTGTATTTTACGGCCGCTGAATATTTTGTTGAGCTGATCCACAAATTCCTCCTTATAAAAACACTTTGGTGTCGGAGAGAAGCATACAATGAAATCAACAATTTCATCCAATCTCATGGAAATCTTTCCATATTTTCTTATAGCAACGTGTACAACTCAAAATCGTTTATCCTCATTTTATGGACATCAGTAACATGTTCTATGCTTTTTCATGCTGTGGCTTCAACCGGAGTAATTTTTTGGAATGAGAAATTCGAATTTTCCCTTGAATATTATTTTGGTAGATATATTTATCGAGGATGGTTCAATCTGGGAATGGTTACAAAATTTAACAACACATATGCCCCAACTTTGGAAGAAATTCAAATTCCACGGGATTTGTTTCTTGGAATGTTTACCTACTTTGGTGGATTTTGGAGATATGTATTTGGATTTTATTCGGATGGATTGATTCTTTTGGTTTCTATTTGTATCTGGGTTTCTGCTAAAGGATTACACACTGTGACCCTTGATTTGGTAAGATAATTGATAATTTAATAATTTCAAGACAATTACATAATTTGACCGTGCTTAATATAGAAAAAGAAGGAGGACGCTATAAAATTTATCGAAAATTATCGGGCTCTAAAACATTTCTGCATTTTAATTGAATCAGCGATAGGAGACGTAATTTTGATTTACTTTTTGATGGTGCTACTTTATTATTCCGTCTATCTCACAAGCGCATTTACTTCCAATTATATATTTCAAAAGATTTGGATCTTAACCTTTTTCCTTTTGTTTATCTTTACACTCTTCTATGCAGGAGAAGCATGTCGAATTGTTAATGATGCTTTGGCAGATTTTGTATCAATTGTTTCTGTCCCAAACAACCAATTTAAATTCAACGATGATGAGAAATTTGAAATATCTATTTTAGCACAAGAATCAAAAATGCAAGTTGTAGGATTACGAGGGATTATTTTTGTACTTGATTATTCAACTATTTTTACGGTGAGATTAAATTATTAATTAAAGATCTAGGGTTAGGGTCTAATGAATTTTTATTTGAATTTTTCAGTTTATGGCTACCATGGTAACATACTTTGTAATTTGTAGCACATCGCAAAATTCAAGCCATTTTGAGTTTGAGATAAATTTGTAAAATCATCCTATGAATTAGTAATAATTTGTTGAATTTATTGACTAACCCAATAATATTTAATTACAAAAAGAAATTCATAAGTGCACTTACCCATAAGCTAAATATTAACGTGTATTACTGACAAATATAATTTCGATAATTGGGTAAACTTTATTGAATCCTCTTTGGCAAATATTATGTTCGTTCTCCAAGTGTTACATTTACGCAACTCACTCCTTTTAAAATGTCGAATAAAATTGATTCTCTAAATTTTTATCCCCAGAAAATCCTTTGGCATACTAAAATATTGGAAAAAATGGGAGAAAAGGCGAACCCCATTGAACCCGCAAGAAATACGGCGTACCTTAAAATATTCTTCAACTTTTCCTATTTCCTTTGCACTTCACCTTTCAACTTGAAATTCAACGGAACAAAATTTGTAATTCATTCCAACAAATTTCAGCAAATATTTTGTTTTCTTGTCCATATTTTGCTCCTAGTTCAACTTTGGTCAGAGTTTGGCGATGTCGATTTTTCAGCTATTTACAACAAAAAAGTTAATCCAAGCGTCTATTTTGCAATTGCTGAGTTTTGGGCTGAGATGCTCAACAAAACGTTTCTTATCATTGCGTTTTGGCGAAGGAAAGAAATGTTTTTGGAAATTGTTAATTTTATACAATCTCGGTCAAATCTCTGTATTTTTTCCTACACGAATTTTTACAATTCAAAGATATTTATATGGACAAATTGGATCTTTTTGACGATTTTTGTTTTTCTCAATATTATCGGATCAACAGGAATAATTTCATGGCAAACAGGATTTAACTTGTCTCCAAAATACTACTTTGGTCGTTTTATCTATCGTGGATGGTACAATTTGCGAGTGACCGACAAGTTTAATGATACATATGCCCCCAGTATTGAAGAAATTAAGATTCCACAAGATTTGTTAATCGGAGGATTCACAATCATTGGATATTGGGGCAGAATGATATTTGGATATTTCTCTGATGGATTGATTTTGCTTGTTGTTCTTTGTTTGTGGGTGTCTTCAACTGCTTTGATCAGTTTGATAAAAAATATGGTAAAAACCATTTTATATTATATATTATGTTGAATGTTAGAGATTTTTATATTTATTTTAATAGAGAAGCAAAAAGGACGCGGCAGCTTTTATCGAAAACTATCGAGCCCTTGAGGAACTTTCTCGTTTAATTGAAGCTGTAATGGGGGACGTAATTTTCTTTTACTTTGCCGAAGTTTTGTTGAAATATTCCGTTTATTTGGCGAGTGTATTTAGATCAGCCAACTTATGGCAAAGATTTCGTAGGATGGTTTTTAGTGCACAGATAATCGCTGCTCTCTATCTTGCTGGAGAAGGTTCAGAAATTGTAAATAATGCTGTAAGAAGATTTATAAACATTGTTTCCAATTCTGGAAATGATTTCGAGTTTAGCAAAAAGGAACAGTTTGAAATTTCCATGTTGGCACATGAAGCTAAAGCCCATGGAGTTGGTTTGAGAGGAAATGTCTTTATATTGAATTATGGAACCATTTTTAGCGTGAGTTAAAACAAAATTATATTTTTCTAATTAACAAAAAAAAATTTTTTTTTCAGTTTGTTGCAACGATGGTGACTTATTTCGTGATTTGCAGCTCATCTTAAATTATTGTGTTTCTAAAACTTGAAATTTGTATCAAATCAGTCAACAACCACTTTTGCAATACCAAACTAATTTTAGCTGATAATAAACTTGAGCTGTACTCTTATCTTTTAATTGATTTGCTGTATGCGATAATCAGGTGAATGGGTTTGATTAAAATTGTTAAGAGGTTTAGTTTGGTCATACATAATCTTAGGACACTTATTGTACCTTCTCTCTCTCTCTAAAATAAAATGCTGAAATTTTGCATATTTCTTGCCACTCTAGCGTCTTCATACGGTATTTCATGCTTAAATTTTATAAATTACACTATTCATAAAATTGGACGTTGCAGGGCAAATCTACAACATATCATATGGCCCTGACCCTGCACAAATTTTTGACCTGTATTTACCCAGTGCGTCCGTCAAGAGAAGACCCTCGAGTGTTAATTCTTCTTCATGGTGGGGGTTGGGATGGAGGGGACAAAGGAGACACCGAAGACTTCATTCCGTACTTTAACATAGTGCTTCCAACTTATTACGTAGCAAACATGGAATATCGACTCGGTATTTGACACTCATTTGCTCTATTAAATCATTGAAGCAAATAAATTATAGGATCAATTGAGAGTCCTGGACTACCCAAGCAACTTGAGGACATTGATCTGGCTATAAAATACCTCCAGTCTTCTTTTGATCAAAATGTCTCTTTCGCTTTAATGGGAGGGTCAGCAGGGGGACATTTGGCAATGCTATATGGTTATACCTATGACCTACAACAAAGCCAAGTTAAGGTAATTGTGGATCAAGTTGGTCCTGGAGATTTGACAGATCCAAGTTACACAAATAATCCGGAATTTGATGAAAAATGCTTTGTCCTCGTCGGTCCTTGTCTTTTTACCCAATGCCCTGAACGATATGAAGATGCAAGTCCAGTTTTCCACATAAAAGCTGGAGTCCCGCCGACAGTGGGCTTCTATGGTGATCAAGATCCCTTGATCCCAAATAGTCAGATGCCAATTCTCAAGAGTAAATTGGATGAGGTTGGAGTGATAAACAAGTTCACAATGTATGAAGGTGGTCACGGCAACTGGTCAACGGGTGATTTGTTTGACATGGTTCTTCAAGTGGCTGATTTCATAAGAGATAATTGGAATGTTGTCGATGAGAATTGGACAAAATAAATTTGAGCATGAGCAAGTTTTGAAAATAATTTGTAACAATTTGCCACTGATATTGAATATTAAAATTGATTTAGCCATATCATCCTACTTCCTAAATTAAAATGCATGCAATTTGCGACTTTTACATATATTTATTCATTTCGTGCATAAATACAGCATTTTTCAAAAATTGTCCAACATGTATTCATCTAATTCAAAGGTGTGGCAAAGCAATAAAAATATGTCAATATTATTGCATTGTTACAAATAAATTGTATTTATTGTAACCATTCATAAAATTGAGAAAATTACATAATACTCAACAATGAATCCGTCTCCATTCATTCCTTTTTGCATCCTTCAAATTGTAAATCCCATAAAAATTATATCACGTAGGCACACAAAAACTCCACAATCTAAAACAATGCATGGTTTTGAAATATTCCAGTCAATAAACTCCAACTTTTCCTCTCTTTGACAATTGGCAATTAAAAATTTCCGGTGGCGTAACATCCTCCAATTTTCGGGTATATAAACTGATTGAAAAACCGAAATGTTTCAGAACGCAATCAACCCTCAATTTGACAATCAAATTCTTCAACTCAAAGCTCAACAATGAAATTCATCTTGGTCCTTTTGGTGGCTGCAGCCGTCCTTGCCGTTGCTACTGGTAACATTTGGATCTTAACTATTTTTTGTCTATTCTAATTGTTTTTTTTATCACATTAGCAATGCCGCAATTCGGATATGGAGGAGGTTATCCACCATATGGAGGAGGATACGGAGGTTATCCTGGTCCTTATGGAGGGGGTCCAGGTAGAGATTAAATAGATAAAACATGAAAATCAGTTTTCAGAATTTAAAAAAAAAATAATTTTATTAAAAAGGTTACGGATACGGAGTATACCCAGGTATTTTCTTAGAATTTTTAAACCTAAGAATGTTGAACTTTGAACTGAAGCCTTTTTTTGAATTTGTTAGGAGGATTTGGATATGGCCGTTAATTTTGGACCGATACTTATGGACCCTGATGACAATTTGATTTCATGACACGGACAAATGCATCTTATGT
>JAQIXN010001674.1:0-16262 GCA_034698145.1 Proisotoma minuta
CATAAAGACGTTGAAGCAGATCGCTGTGCAATGGCAAGCAATATTATGGCATTTGTGGAGCCACATCTTCTCTCAACCGATCAAGTGCCCATTCGAGACTTTGAAGCTTTGACGAGAGTAAATTGTTCTCAAAACAGAAATTCAGAAGGGATTTTGCTTCTTCAAAGATCTGGTGAGCTGAGTCAAATTTACGTAAATTGTTTGAATAAATTAATTGAAGAATTGAAAGGTTCTTTCAGAGAGTAGTTAGTAAATTGTTTTTAGGAGTTTCCAACACAAGTGTCCCTGCTGTCAATACCTTTTTTGGCGTCGGAAGTCATTGCATCATTCTTACATGGCGTCGTCTGGATCTAACTTTGGTGGTTGTGTACAAATCACCCAAATTTGCAAATGGACAATTCATTAAACATCTTACAGGAGTGCTAGATTCCATCTCTGGAGACATTGTTATTGTTGGGGATATTAATATTAATCTAAAAGAAAATGCGGGCACAACAATTCGTACATTATTCGAAAGTCGGGGTCTACAATCAAAACTTAACTTGACGGAGCCTTCTACTGACGGAGACACTCACATTGATTGCTGTTTTTCGAACGTTAATCAGTTGCAAGCGTGGTTTTATGAATCTTATTACAGCTATCACAAGCCTATTTGCGTAGTTTGGCCTAAATAATTTGTTATATAGTTAAATTTGACGTCCTTAATTCTTGTTAATTGTACATATTTGAAGTAGTTTTAATTAATTGTGGATTTAATGGAATTTGATTTGAATGTAAAAATACTTGTGTTTATAAAAAAAATGCTAATATTTTATCAATTCTGCATTGCATTTCTTTTTATGCTATACAAAATACAAATATCATGAAATCAAATGACTTCAATGTAATTATGATGTTTCACAACTTGGTTACATCCGTCTTACGATGGTTTATTATAAAATATTTTTGTATTATTTTTCCTCAAAAACGTTGCAGAGTAATCCAAGATTAGTGTTGAAATATCCCATGGGATTTTAATAAGAATAAAAATGTTGAATAAAACTCCTCCGGGCTTTTCTATTTTCCGAGACTTTAAAAGTTGAGGTACAACTTTTGGAACAATGACCTTGTCTGCCATATTTAAAAAACAGAATTCGTCTGTAAGAGCGTGATGAAAACGAACAACCATCAGAAAATGGTTCAGTAGTCGGTTATTTTTTTCTTGGATCAGTAGAATATTCCACAGAGGCTCTGTCTCAAATTCCCACTCTTTTTTGCATAAATCTTTAATGGATTTGGGATCTGTGGATCCTTCGACAAGTTTGATATGTTTTCCAACATCAAAATCTTTACAATTTTTCCAGAAATAAAAACCACACCAAGACGTCACTCCAGAAGTTAATTCCGGGTACAGAATTTGTCCGTCGTTGCCTTTGCAGTTTAGTATTTGAGAACAAAATTGATGTTTTATGTTTTCAATGTTTGGGAGTCCTTGAAGAAGAAAGGGAATTGTAATTGTTCCACCGGATAAATTTGTCGCATGGAAACTTGCGGCTGAACTCAAAATTTTCCCAAGTTGAGGATTAAAAATTGGTTTTAAAACGTGAGAAACTATAAATCGAAGTAAAACTGTTGGGAGAAAAGATAGAAGAACTAGAGGAATTAGGATGGAAATTGTAAAACCATAGAGAAATAATTTTACGGGGATCAAAAAATATAATTTTAAGAAAGGCATGGCTAATTTGTTGAAATGTACAAATGAAATGAGCCAAGGCAAAGGTGAATTTGTTTTGTTGTTTTTATTTTTCTTGCCAGTATAAAAATATTTTTGTTCTCACATTTCTAGTTTTTTTAGCCGTGAGAGAAAACTATATAATTGATTATTTGATATTGAATAACAAATAATTTCACTCATTTTAATTAATCTAACAAATAAGATAAATGTTTAACACTTGGGTTATTTTTTTTTAATTTAGTTTTAGATTGCCATCAGTCTTCAAAAAAGGCACAAAATCTTATGTAGTAACTCGAAATCAAAACTTATTACAGCATTACTTCAAATTTTATTTGAACTGGTTCCACATCCATATCTTGGCTTTCATTTTCAAAAGCTGTTAATGTTTCCTCCGCATACGAATTTTCTTGAACCATGTCCTCAACTTCAGCATATTTGGCAAATTCTGGGTCAATCTTTGCCAAGTCAAAAAGAGCAGATGGTGGTGGACGCCCATGAACCCCAAGATAATGCTTTCGCACACCTGCTTCGTGAACCAACATTTTATCACAATATTGGCAAGGAATTCCCAAATCCGCCTTCTTTGTCTTGTGAACCCTTTTTCGATGAAAAAGTAAAATCCCCAAAGAAGCCCACTTAGAATTTGGAAATCCGGAATTTAAACATTCTGGGCATGTAAATTTGCCCCCTTCGTGTTTTTTCTTGTGAACATTCAATATTCCGTGAGATTCTTGAACTTCGGGACAAAGTGAACAATTGAACGTGCTATTTCGCTTCACTGTCTCCACTGCAGTTTTTTTAAATTCTACAGCAGCAATCATTTTCTCAGCTTCTCCATTAGCTTTTGAGACACGGCAATGGAATTTGATGTGAGCTCTAAGATTACAGTTTGATGTAAATCGTGAATCGCAATTTGAACAAGAAAATGGCTTTATCCCTTCGTGAAAATTCATGTGTCTCCGATATCCCTATAAATCACACATTTGAAATAATTATAAAAATTTATAAATAATATTTCCTTTAAAATGTTATTTAATAATAACCTCTGGTCCGGATGCCTTATAATCACAGAGATGACACTGAGTTTCTTGTTTTTCCCGTATTTGTTTAATCCCATGAATTTGCCTTTTGTGAGCTCGAAGACCTTTTTTAGATGACAAACCCGTATTGCAGATATCACACACCTCATTTCGGGTAGCTTTTTGGAACAAAATAAGCCCACACTTATTGCCTGCAACGTGACGTTCCAAAACATCCTTTGATTTGTAAGCTACTCCACAGGTTTCACATTCAAAGACCCTTGAAGCTGTATGACCTTTTAAATGGTAAGCCAGACGCCACGGAAAGACTAGCTTCATTGGACACATTGGACACTGCGTCAAAGGACAACCGACAGCTTCTAATCTCTCGATCTTGAAATTATGTTTTTCAAGACTGTTCATATTCGCCCATCGAGAGTCATGTGAACATTTGTGAACTTCCAATGTCTTTGGAGTTCTGTAAAAAAAAATATTATTTTTTTTCTTTGGTTTTTTAACATTAAAAAAATATTTGTACCTGCAAACTTCTTCACATATTTCCCCATCCTCCATTGTCTCCATGCATTTATAACTAGATTGGCTCTCAAAATCAGGGTCGTGCTTTTCGTTCCAACGATGATTAAGCATTTCAGGCTTGCTTTCAAACATTTGTTCGCAGACGGGACACTCAAAGAACCCTTCAAAAATAGTCTCTTTCTTGCTGTTTTTCTTCTTCTTTTTCGATTTGGGGCCTGGCTTGGAGCCTTTAACTTTCTGGGGACCGGCGGCTTCACTTTCATCCCCACTCGCGTCAGTTGTTGTAGCGGAAACTTGATTTTGTCTCCTGGTTCGTTGGTCGCATCTAGTCAAATTCACTTTCACTGCCCAGAGGGGAGCAATTTCGTTCTTAATTTCAGTTATCCATTCATTGCTCCTAGAAAAAATAATTTTCGACAAAAATATATTACGGGGATGTAATTAAATATTAATTAACCTTAGACTTACTTTTGAGCATCCGGTTGGGGTTGAACTTGGTGTACACGCCACAAGTGTGACCAAGTGCGAGCTGAAGTCGTAAAAATCGCTCGCTCACAAACGTTACACTTAAACCATGTTTGCGACGGATATTTTAAACTGAACATATTACTGGCCTTAATAGTAACCTTTAATTGGTTCAAATTAATTTAATCGAAATTTAAACAACTTGCATTAATTTTAATATTTCGTTACTCTTCGGGAAGCCAATCGACTCGGCCAACGTTGAAGGGAAAGTGAGGTTTCCGCCAGAAATTTGTTTGCACTTTGTTCATGAAATACACTCAACAATTCTCATCCCGCTAATTTACATTTCTAATCTGAAGCAATTTAAACGAGTAATAATCAAATTTTATATTTTTGTTTATTGAGACACTTTAACTTTTATTTTTTTCATATAGACAAAATTGAACTTGTGTTATTTGCATTGGCAAAATTGGGAGAGCAATAATTAAAAATTTAATACTTAATTTTCTTAATGCATAAATATAGACTATATTATGATATAGTTTTATTTTTTTAATAAATCGATATATTGATTACTGATAATTGCCATCATTGTTTTTGCAAATTTTAGTATTACATGGAATAAAAGAACATAAATAATTTAAAAATTACAGCAATGTAATAATCCCTTATTTTCAAGCCTCTTTTTTGTACTTATTTCTGTCCCGATTTTATAACAAAGAGGTTATACACCCGAATATTTCGATCCGAAGAAATTGGGAAGAACGCCAAAATATTTTTTTGTATCCCGTGAAATGCTGCATACACTTTCGCCAACCTTCACCTTATTCTTGAATCATGTTCCCATGCCAAAAAACTTTGGTTCTAAAATACAGGCAACTTTGCACAGTTTTGCAATAACTTTTCCTTTTGCTGCTTATCGAATCGTCTCTTTCTAATCTAAATTGGAATTATGGGGGCTGAGGACCTCCTGCTTCCTGGACTAATCTGGTTTTGTGATGTTACCACTGTTGGTCTTTGTGTTATCTGCAAAATTCCACAGATATGGACAATCTGGAAAACAAGGAGTGTAGAGGGATTATCTGCCACCAGCCTTTTCTTGGAAGTCTTGACGTGAGATAAGATAACTTATACATTAATCTCACATTGCTTGCACTTGCTTATATGTATAGATATGCCATTTCTCTTTCTTACAACTTCATGAAGGGATATCCTCTTTTTTCATACTTGGAAGATCCTTTTCTCGTCATTCAAACTTTAATTGTTTTGCTAATTGTCTACTATTATGAAGAAAGGCTCAATGTTCTTAAATTTGGGATGGTTGGGGGTGGGGCTGCCATATTTTATGCCTTGGCTTTGGGCTTCCCTCATCCCGCAGTCCTGCCTCTACTTCTGACTTCCACTCTGCCAATGAAAATATTTAGCAAAGTTTTGCAAATTAAGGAAATTTGGATAAAGAAGAGTGCTGGAAACATTTCGCTTGTTTCATGGATTATCAACATTTACACCTGTCTAAGTAATTTTTATAATAAAAAGGATTTTAGATTATATCAATACCTGAATATTGAATATAAAATTTATTAACTTTTTACAGCTCGCATCGTAACCACTGCTTTAGTGACTGGGGATCAAACACTTTTGCTCAAACACTCAATATCTGTTACCCTAAATTGTCTTGTAATTTTGTCGGCCTTACGCTTCCGTAAAAAACCTGATGATGAAGTTGAAAATAAAAATGGAAACGCAAATTTAATCTCAAATAAAAGTGGAGAGGAAAAGAAGGGACAAAAGGCAAATAAGAAGAAACGAAATAAAAATAAATAATACTTGCATATACAGATTTAAGATTTTAATATTAAACACTGAACCAACTCAATTTGCCTATATTATGAATCATGATTTATGATAATATGTAAACCTACCTGTATGCAAAAGAATCTGTACCTGAAAACCTCAACAACAGACACCTCTTCACGTGAGACTCTTTGTTGTCTTCTCCTGCTCCGTTAAAATTTACATTTCTTATCATGCAAAATCAAAAAGGGCAAGTTAAGTTATTAATAAGTTTAAAAAATAAAGAGTGCCTTCAACCTTGAACTTGAATTCAATTTTTTTGATTTATTTTAATATAATTGATGTTTTTAACATAGCATGATGGTTTATTTATCTGCCTTTACGGTCACATCAAAATAAAATGGCATATGTGGAGTAAAGAAGGGACCGGCAGCAATATATTCAGGGGTTGAATCCTCCCTCAAGTGAAATTTAAAGTGTTTCAAAATATGGACATTTAGAAGCAGGAGCGTGTCGTATGCAAATCTGGTCGCAATGCAACTTCTATTTCCATGACCAAAACTGTGAAGCGCGTAAGGATGCAGCTTTTCTTTATTCCCAGGCATAAATCTTTCGGGGTTGAATTGCTCAGGATTTTCAAAATATTTCGGATTTCTGTTGGCTGCCCAAATATTTAACATGATTACAGTTCCAACTCGAACTCGAAAACCGAATTCTTTATTCTCCCATTCCTTTGTACATAGCCTTTCCGTCCTGTGAAAAAGGGGGCCAAGTCTTATGGCTTCCGAAAGACATGCGTTTAGATAAACAAGCTCAGACAGATTTTTGTGTTCAAACTTCCCCTTGTGTCTTTTCCAAAATTCGTCAATCTCTGCATACAACCTTTTTTCTATAGATGGATTTGCAAGGATGTAGTAAATCATTGTGGAGCTGAGGGTGCTGATTTGATCTTGACCCCCACCAAAAAATACGAAACCTTGGAATAAAATTGTTTGCTCTGTAATTCCCGTGGCTCGAAATTCTGGAGACGTTTTAAGTCGTTCGCAATATTCCAAACACATTTCTACAACGTCTGGTCTTTTTTCTCCAGACTTTTTTCTTTTTTCCATCATTTGTCGCAAGATTTGAAAGAATTCTTTTACTTTTCCAGGATTGAAAAGTATTGGTTTAAATTTGGATAAGAATGGGAAGGAAAAACATAAAATTTGCATCCATTCGCTAGCCATTGTCCCATTGCTCAAGATATCTTTGACAATTTCAACAAAGATGTTGGTATTATCTTCAGCATTATCTAGACGGATTCCAAAGCATGCAACGGAAACCATTTCTGTGAGTAAGGTAAAGTATCCACTGAAAAATTAAATATACATGTCGTTATTATACTTTCTTATTAGATTTACAAATGAATTATTATGCATATTTACTCTCTCAAATCGTATTTCTCCAGTTTATGCCCTGGTCTGCTTTGAATTTTCCGTGTAAAATTTCCACAACGAATTTCACAAGTTTCAGCCATTGACTCTCCAAAAATTTTCATCTTTGCGGATGTGAACATGGGTGTCGTCATTGATCTCACTGCTTTCCACTTTTCATCTGAAATTATTTCATGTCAAGATATTTTTACGTGTACACAACATAAATATTTATTCTTTGCATGCGTAACAATTATTACACGGTCTAAGAAAATCGGGCATCTCGTTAAGTAGGGGATCGCCGAAATCTAGTTCTCGTTTTGCATCAAAGTATTCTGCATCTTTAGTTGTAATTAGACGAATTAGTTCTGCATCACAAATATGAATTTGAGGCTCTCTTCCTTCATAAACCTTTGAGAAAATAACAAATTTTTTATCAATCTGTATAAAGTCATATTTTTTTTAAAAAAAACTTACACCATAGACAGGTCCAAACTTTTTCATCCTCTCAATATCAATGAAACCACCCGGCTTTTTAAATGCATCATAAGTGTTGCCGAAAATTAGCCATGGCTTTCCAACCATTTTAACTCCCATTTTTTCCAAACTGCCATAATGCCAACGGGCATAAACGACAAGGCCAATGAGCACACCCACAATAATTAATGCAAGTTCCAACAGCATATTCTTTATGCCAGGAGCAAATTCAACTTAACTCTCATCCACTGAATGTATAAAGAGAAACTGGAGAATATTTGATACAAAGCGTTTATCTTTTTTATCAAGCTGTATATGTTAGATATATGATTAATTATTTTGTTCTTGACATGTAATAAACTGCACGAAAGTCAGAGGAGTTGCATTCGGTTGATTTGAATACGTAAACTTGAAATGGTCAAATAAAAAAGCTTTAAAATCAAGGTTGCATTTTTTGTATACAAATATTTTTTCGGAACTATTCCCAAGTCCGAATGTACAGGCATAATCATAAACTGTATGCACAATCTGCAAATACTCATAATAATATCAAGGTTGTAATAATTACACGACAAAAAACTTTGGCCATGTCATGCAGGCTAATACCACAAGTGTTTTTTTTTTTGCATACAGTTTCCATTAAACCATAAAGTTTTCCAATCAAATAAAGTGTTATTTGGATTTTTATTACATAAATTAATGCAAAACAATTCCAGTGGAAGCTTAAAATTATACTTTGTAATTATTTTTTCTCCGTTTCCATTTGCATCTCATCATAAATCAAGTCCACACTTGCATCCACTGCCAAAGCCAAATGAGGATGGTCAATAATTAATCTGTCAAGTTCAAGTGTTTCTTTGGCTGTTTGTAAATATGCCAAAATATCTTGACACTTTTCTATAAATTCTTCCTTCTTCAGCTTTTTGTTTCGGAGATGAATTTTATTCAATGGATACTCGGCTTTAAAAAGGTGAAAGAGTGTAACTCCTACAAATTATAAGTACATGAAATGAGAACTTTTTAAATTGAAGGCTGTATATTTTGCAACTTTACCTCTTTCTCTCGTCAGTCCTGGTTCGATTAGGTCCAAAATATGCAAAAGTTGTACACAGATTTCTTTCTTTCTTTTCAACATTTCCACATCCAAATTGTCAACCCCCGCTTCTATCCCAACTTCAGAAACATACAGCTTTTTTAACAATTTCAAAATCCCAACGAGTAGAAAATGATTATGGTGGAATATTTGTTGTCCCTTTTTCAACACTCGTTCTAGTCTTGAAATTCTGCTCCCTTTTGTGCATGATTCTGCGGCTTCAAGCTCTTTCTTAAACTTTGCCGTAACATTCATAATCTTTTCAGACTTAATCATATTTGGACAAGAAGAAGACAAGTTGTTGTTTGTGTAACACTTCCAGATGGAATTATAGTCCAAGGCATTCTCTGGTAAAAGGTAACCGTCTCCACATGAATTGCACTTTACCCCAGAGAGAAATGTTCCAAACTCTGAAGGGTCTTTGCATCTGGGGCACATGCAATCAAAATATTTGGTTTCTTTCAGAAATTCTCTCCGCCAATAAGTTCCTTTCAAAGAGTCTACATAACTGGTAGAAATGATTGAGCCTTTGGGAATGGGGACTGAGGTTCTTACGACCATGTGGAAATTGGGGGCTGAAGTATTTGCATGATGTGTATTTGGACAACAATTGTGAGCCATCAGAGCAGCAGAAGGATAGATGCCACAAATGCTGTTTTAGATATGTAAACATATCAAAATAATCATATTTAGAATAAAATATTAAAGAAGACAAGTGTTTTCACAACTCACCTTGATGAGCCGTTCATAACCTCAAAGCCATTGACATCGATATATCCCATTACGGAGTGTATCAGTCCCCCTTCATATTGGTTTTGTTTGAGGAATTCTCTAATGAGTTTGACAGTGTTGACCTCATTTCGATTCCAAAGTTGTGTCAAACCTTTTCTAAAGTCATTATGATGTTCCATGGTATTTAAGCTTAAATATTGAAATATTTTAATTTTATTTGTTAATAAATCTATATTTAGACATCACACAGTCTTTTTTTTTAATTTAAAAACGCATAAATACCTGGCCCATTTGATAGGATCCTTTTCCCTTAGTAAGAGACATCTTATTGGAAGAATTGATTCATATGCCGGATGCATGGATGAAGAATCATTTATCTTTGATCCAATAGGATGACCCCCTTGAAAAATTCGACACTCGTTCTCAGAATGATTTGGATTCTTTTCACACCTCTCATTGCAAACAGGGAAGCCACAACTGGAACATTTGTAACTGCAATCAGTTTTAGCATGACAGCCCAAGCAGAGAGGAATTGTTGACCTTTTGGGCCCCACTACTAACGGAGGCTCTGTCATCACAATGGTTCCTTGAGGAAGGTCTTTCGCTGCCACCAAATAGCGTCCATAAATCTCATTTCGTTTTATTAAGTATGGTCTGCAAGATGTCTTGTGAGTGGACCAATGTTCTTTTTGATGTTGTGAGGAACAGTAGAAAACAGAGGAACAACCAGAACAACTCTTTGTTGCAGGAAGAGCACAAATTGGGCAAATGTCAACTCCATCATCATTAGAAAGCGAGAGTGATGACAGCAAAGAATCCGGAGTTGTGGTAGACATTTTGCGTGTGTCTTGTTAGTTAGTTATAGTTTATTGTCAAGTTATAATATCTTTCATGTTTACAAATAGTATGTGATGTCAATTAACTGATTAAGTTAAAAATGGTATCTCTGATTTAAGAAGATTTGATCTACACTAAATCTACTCTACAACTGAAAAAGATGAGGGGAAACGTAAACATTTTGAGCCCAAAGTGAGATAAATAATCTGCCCGGAAATCACTTTACTTGTATGCTCAATAGATTCGATGGATATCTGACAAGATGTACATAAACTGTGTTGAGCTAAAATTAGACGCATGGGATTTGTTCACGTACACAGTTTAATGACAGTTGATGTATGGTTAAAGTAAATGGGGATTTACATTTAAGCTGAAACTTTCTTTTGGTGCGTTTGAGGTTAAAACATCGAGTCTTATATGTTTCCTTATGTTGTAGTGGGAGGATTTTAGTTTTATTGGAAAAATGTGACGCCAATAATATTTCTGTCATTGGCAAAAACAAAGTTGTCACCGCTTCCATGGCCAAGATTTACAGTTTGGCACATGTTGACAATGCACACGTTACGTAGAAAATATTTGGGAAAATATTTTACCTCGTTAGTGAAAAATGCATGCGTTTTGAAAAACATTTGGTTGCCGTAAAACTGACTTTGAGAATTTGAGAACCATTTAAATTGTTTGATTTTCCTCGACAAGTTTGCAGCATATTGAGTAAAACTTTGTATTCGGCAACCAGATATTTTTATATTTTTTCAGAAATTTTTACAAATTTGCAACTTGTATTTTTCTGAATGCATTTACAGAGTCACCAAAGATGCCTTGCTTTTAATGTGATTCCGTTGAGCGTTTATTTTTCCATCCTGTAGATATTTTGACGAAAACATTAACCGCAGAAAACAAATAAATTTATCTTTTCCAACAATAATTTTAATTGTTACCAGGTACTGCATGGCCAAGGTTAAATTAATTAATACAGTTAAATGTACTATTAAAATACCTTGTCATCTGTTGCGGTCATTTTGCATAACTAACCATTTATATTTAAATCTGCAATAAATATTTATTAAAAATGATTTGTGGTATCAATTCTTAAAATTCCACATGTTCAATTATTTATTGCTAACTCGTGGACTTAATTTTCCGAATTACAGATATATGAACACAAAATTACATAATTGAATCAATCCGCATAATTGCTTAAAACTAGGATATATTTACCTCAAGGAAACATTTTCATACAACTGTTCAAAGTGGTCAAAGGATCGAAGCCAAGATGACGATACGAAATTATATTTTCGTTGCCATTTGCATATTTCTTAAAATTTCCAACGCAGTTTACTCTCAAGAAACTTGCGACGAGATTCGAGCCGTTTGTCCAGGCTTGGTTCAAAATGCTACTCAAAACAATCCAAATTATAGAAATTTAACAACGGTAAAATATTTAGGCATAACTTGGGCTTGAGTAAGAAATTTATTTTTTTCAAATTTAGCCCGAGCTTATCCAAAGAAACAAAGGTTACAAAACAGAAACTCATACAACGACGACAGAGGATGGTTATATTCTAACTAGCTTCAGAATCCCATACAGTGATGCGTCTCCAAGGAAACGAGGGAAAATTCCAGTCATTGTAATGCATGGGATGTTAGCTTCAAGTGTCCAGTGGGTGTGGCAAAAACCAGATAAAGGATTGAGTAAGATTTTTTAAAGAAATTTAATATATTTAAAACTCATCAGAGAAATTATTAAATGTTTTTTTAACTATTTATGCTAACAGTCTACATGCTTGCCGACGCTGGATTTGATGTATAATATTTTAAATTTAAACCCGACAAATTGAAATAGTTTTTCCTTTTGTTTAAATAGGTTTGGATTACAAATTCAAGAGGGACAAAATATTCTTTAGGACACACTAAATTTCCTAGTAATGTTACGAGTGATAGACGCTACTGGGATTTCAGGTGAAATTTAACTGAACTCGAAAATACATCTTTTGATTTATCATCTTTTATATAAATTATATATATATATATATATATATATATATATATAGTTTTGAAGAAATGGGTTCAAAAGATCTCCCTGCTCTTATTGATTACATAACAAACAAAACTGGACAACGTACAATGTACTATATTGGGCATAGCATCGGGACGCTTCATTTTTTCACTGGGATGAGCATGAAACCAGAATATAATTCAAGAATTCGAACAATGTTCTCTCTCTCAACCAGTGGATATATTGGAGATGCAACAAACGCTGTTTTTAGAGCACAATCGACTTTTATGAGCTCGTATTATTCAGAGGTTATACAGAAATTGTGAGAAACCCAATTGAACCGTTTAATTTTTCAATTTTGTTTATTAATTGCAGCAAATAGTCGAAAGAACACGAGGAGGTAGCCACCAAATCTTTATATATGATTTATGATACATTTTTTAAAATTCAAATTTAACATTGATTAAATTTTTTAGGAGAAATGTCAGGAGCTTCAAGCTCTTTGGGCAATTTACTAGACCTTTGTCAAATTTATGCCTTCGATTGCGGTCTTTGTGGTACCGGCTTTTGGCTTCAATATGGCTTTGATCCATGTCAAACTGACTTTAGTATTTTGCCGGGAGTGGCCGCTCATTTGCCGGATACAACGTCCGTTCGAACGTTTTCCCATGTTGCCCAAAACGCTATATATGGAACCCTTCGTCGCTATGACTACGGGCTCCTAAATCCAACTCATTACGGTTCAATGACCCCGCCAAGTTACGATTTAACCAAGTGTACCGTACCCGTTGTTATTTACTATGGTGATTCGGATGATATTTGTGTTCCAAAGGTATGCAGTATTTTTTTTTAATCCTGGGTGCATGTAACAAAAGTTAAAAGTTTAACATTATTTACAAACAGGACGTTCAAAAGACGGCAGCAGCACTTGGAAATACAAAGGAAGTGAATCGTGTACCATATTCAAGCTGGACTCATATGGATAACGTCCTGGGAAAGGATGCATACAAATTTATTTATCAGCCAATTATTGACATTATGAAAGCAAAAAAATACGACTAAATACGGAAAAAAACAATAAAGTTGTGACAATTTTCAATTTTTTTTATAAGAAACTGGGAGGTTTGATTGGAGAAATATCTGATATTTTTTTAATGCGATGTTTTCTTCCTTTGTCTTTGTGCTCGTGAGGTTTTTTGTCTTTGGCATCTTTCTTCTTTCCACTCTTACTCTTGTCCTTGTTCTTCTTTCTTTCTTTTATCTTCTTGCCAAAAAATTCAAATGACTCAGATTTGGAACCCGATTCCGACCTGTTTATGAATGAAAGTTCAATTACAATAGTTGAGATCAATTAAAATAAAATTCCAGACCAAGATTCAGAAAATGATGCTGAAAAATCTCCACCCTTGTTCAAAAACTTTGTGAGTTCTCCGCTTGTAATGTCAAAATGACGGTGTGAACTTTGTGAGACAAAACTATCGCCAGCCTAAAATAAATAATACCACGTACTTAAATTTATTTATGTACCAATTTTTGAGACAAAGGGAATGAACATTTAGGTACTTACGATAGGTATCAAAACCATGGAAAGGGCAGACAAAAGTAGGGAAGAAGTGAGAAAAAGATTCATTGTGGCTATATTATTTTGTTTTTAAATTACTTAATTTACATGATGGTTCTTATGAAAGCCAGACTCTGTTGGAATTTGAATAAAATTAAAGCACTTTATTTTATTG
The DNA here is from genome assembly GCA_034698145.1 of Proisotoma minuta. Taxonomy (NCBI): domain Eukaryota; kingdom Metazoa; phylum Arthropoda; class Collembola; order Entomobryomorpha; family Isotomidae; genus Proisotoma; species Proisotoma minuta. Next base: position 13,813 of record JAQIXN010001674.1, read on the forward strand.
TCCACTGTTTTACAACATTCATTAATTCAAATTCAATTCAACCAGGAATAACAAAGAACAATAATTTATTATATAAAACCTTGCCCTTTGTAAAGTCATTGCATTACATTGATTAAGGATTTAAATTATTTCAGTCAAACATTATAGCGTACAAATAATGACTGGAAAAACATGGGCAAACAAATTTCTCATAATCTTTGATTTATCATATATACGAAAGTGGTTTTAAATATTTGCTAATGGAATAAGTCCATAGTCCATTAAATTGCTTTTATCAGTCTTTACTAAGAGGACGATAATTAAATGTTTTGTTTATATACATACTTACTTATATAATTTGTTTTCTTTAAAAAATAATTAATTTAAGTAAATGCTATTTACACAAATCTTACACGTTAATTGCTTTCATAACTCTATGCAATTAAATTCGGTTTCATCCTCCTCGATCCTAATTAGTCTAGGAATATATTTACGAATGACCAGTCTTCCGAGAGTGACCTCGACGCAGGTGCTGACATATTTGTACTCGGTAATTTCACCCTTTTTGAAATTTGCCGGTGGGGTAATTTTCCTTCTCCGTGTGGATTGTGAACTAGGAAAACTTGAAAGCTGTTGTGGTTGTTGTTGAGGTTCTTTTTGTTGGTTGTTAGCTTTAGCATTATTAGGCTGAACGTCTGCCCGGATCTGTAGTGCTTCCAAGTAATGGCGTTTTAATTTAGACCATTCTTCATCCGTAGGAACAGGCTCCTTTTCTTTGCTTTTAAATATCCCAAAAATCTAGGGGAACCAAAAAATCTACTTCAGACTTTTATGTAATTCTTAATTAAATGTACCTAAATAGGTTATAAATCAAGAAAATAATAATCAACGCACTTGGGAAACTTTTGAGTGAATGAGTCCTGTTTTTCTTTTCTTGTCCTTTCTTGGGGAACGATGATTGGAATTTAACTATAAACAGTAAATTATTTAATTTGACTATTTTAAAATCTTTAAAAACAAATCTCAAATATATCTTACCCAATTATCGTCAAGTTTACTGTATCTTCCAGATACTTCTAAAAAATTTGTTTCCACCAACATTATAAATGTTTAAATATTTTCTCCAAGTTTTTTTCAGGTTGTAAGTAGTTGATACGAGTGCGGAAAACTAAGTGAGTGATTAAAAACTGTACAGACTAAATAAATACCTCAGTCGCTGATTCACTGATTTAAATTAGCAGTTTGGAATAATTTGTCTCTAACCCTCGAAATTTTCCATTCACATTTAAACCTTTATATAACCAGATAGTAATTTAAAAATGCTATATTGTCACTTTGTACAACTGCACGTAGGCTTTAATATCTATATAAATATATGTGCTACTAAACTTTAAAATATTCTTAAATTTCCACTTGGTAATTGCACCTGTACAGCTAAATTTAGTCTCATGAATAAATATTGTGCGAAGAAACGTTCATAAAACAACAATATGTTGTTCTCATTATATCTCTGCAAATTTTCATAACAAAGAAAGAGTTAGCGACAAGCCCACCAGCAATTGATCTTTGTCCCTTCCTCCAGCTCTATTTTTAGATGCTATATACACGAATTGAATAACTTATTTTATAGACCGCATAATGTATTTTTGTTATCACAAGACTGGCAAAACAATTAAAAAGAAAATGATGACACATTCATAAAATGAATTTTTACGTAAATGTAAAACTCCAGTTTCAACCGCAAAGAAATTACGTACATTTTCATTTTTCTCTCATTTGTAGTATTAACTCCTGCAGGTGTATTTAGGCATTAATTAATAAATTTAACACCGATAGTTCCGAATTGACGCCAGATTTTTATTTTATAAAGTAGCGACTGGGTATAAATTACGTGTTAATATAGTTTTGCGACGCAAAATTAGTAATACAAAGGCGGAACGGAATCCAATTAACATTACAGACATAAATATATATGAAACTATTTAGCACAACCCATATTTATTGCTATTTACCTTGAATTATATTAGTCATTTGCCATTTAAATTGAGTGAGCTTTGTTCGGCGGATATTTGCATTGTGCATTGAACTCATTCCGTGAAACATAAACAATACTAATAAATGATAACCACCCTTGAAATGAGATGATTTAGTACATTTTGGAGCAGTCATCTAAGCTTAAGCTTTTACAGATTGTCCAAAAAGTCCAAAATTATTTGTAAGTGAATAAATTTTCAATATATTAAAATCAGTTCAAATTAACATGAAGCAAAACATGTAGCCAAGTAGCCACTTGACATTAGATTGTCCTACTCAAAAGTTTCATGTGTTTATATGGCAATTTCCCCAGTCACCAGTGTGAAAATCACGGCATAAGAATGTCAAGTTGTGATGATTATCTCCTTTATAAAATGCCCCGTCTGTTTGAGACTTTTTCTGTCCGTTACGCTCTTTTGCGCAAGTCACAAGTTAAG
>JAQIXN010001675.1:0-16247 GCA_034698145.1 Proisotoma minuta
TGTCTGACGAAATACTTTGTGGTTACGTGCTATTCTGCAGGGAAGCAATGGACTAAAGAATTAGAGCATGGAAAAAATCAGCTGGTTCTTTTTCGGCCGGCAAAGTTTTTGGGGAAATTATTTTTTTCCCAAAGGGGGACGGCCCTGGAGGGGTAATAAATAATGGCTGCGGCAGCCAACACGACGGGGACGTTAAGGGACGGGGAAGACAGTCAAGGAAAACCTTCCATTTTCGAGTTGGTCTCGGAACAAGGATTTTCCCACGCCCTTCGCCCTGCTTTTCTTCACATTGTTAAGGTAAAGACAGTAAAGAAACATTATATTTAATAATTCTAAAAATTCACAAAATTACAGACTCTGGCAGAACGTTGGCCTGAAGGGAAAATCCCGTTTTTGTATCGAAATTTTGACGAGTTTTATCTCGCCTTTGATGCCGTTGTCCAATGGCATTATATGATGACGAGGGGTGAGCATAATATAAGATCATCTTATCAAGATGATATTTTTGAATTATTTTTGAGAGTTTTTTGTTGTATTTTTTCAGGTGCAACGCTAAGCGAAGCGTTTTATGGTTTAGAACGACATGCAATTGGAAAAGAAAGTGTTAAAATTCTTCGGCTGTCCTATGTTCTATCTGTCCTGTTGCCTTATCTTAAAGGGAAACTTAATAAATTAGTAAAGGAAGCCGAAGAAGATAAAACGGTAATAAAACTAGTCAAATTAATTTAAAAAAAAATATATTAACAAACTTTTCTTTTTTACAGGAAAACAAGTTCCTAAAATATTTGCCATATTTAAAAGCCACTTTGAAAGCCCTGAATCTTATCTGCCTGCTCCGATACTCATTTGGATACTCTAAATCTCACAATTTGCTCTTTACCCTTTTGTCACTGAGCTTATCTTATACTTCCGCCTCAAGAACAAGGTTTGTAGAGGAAAAACGATCGGAAATTTGGAATTCTTCTTCATGGAGGTGTGGCTTAATTTATTTTATTTTTAAAATCTAGTTTGTATTCACTTTCTCTTGTGATTGTGATTACAGCCTTAAACGCTTTCCCATTTTGGTTTTGAGATCACTTGGAGAATCTGTGCTGTTTGGCGTTGAGCTGGGCTCATTTTTCGTCCAATTTTTAGACTGGTGGTACAATGATCCAAGAAGGGAACGAGTTGTGATTAATTCCTTACCGGTGCCACCCCCACTGTCTGAAGGAGATGGGAATTTTATAAAAGTTGAGGAAAAGGGCCTTTGTCCCCTTTGCAGAAGAAGATTTAAAAATGCAACAGCTCTTGCTACCTCAGGGTATGTGCAATTGATTTTTTTTTTTTTAAAGTGTTTAATAATAGTTAATTATTGTAATGTTTTTGAACGTTTAGGATTGTCTACTGCTACGGCTGCATTTCGCCCTATTTAAAACAAAATGGAAGCTGTCCACTGACAAGAATTGAATCCAGAATGGATCATTTAATTAGGATATTTGCCTAGAATTTAAAATTTAACCAAAGATTTATTTTAATATATTTTGAACAAAACAAAAATGACAAATGTGTTCCAATTTACAAATTTTTAAGATGAATTCTACTAGTAATAAAAGTTTAAAACAACACGACGAGGAGAAGCATGGACATTATACGATTACGAATAATTATTTGGGAGGCGCTTGGTACTTCTTGTGGAATAACTGGAAGAATGTATCAAGAAAGACTTGATTTTATCAAACATTGCTTACTTTCACAATTATTGTAAACTACCTGAAGATGCACCCAAAAAGGACGAAGAAGGTCGCGTCGCGTCGCTCAACTCATTGGCTGCTTCTTCCGCAGTAATGGGTTGTCCAAATCTGTTTAACGGCGCTCCAAATCTGTCACGATATGTTCCGTTATTGGCTTCTTCCCCAATAATGGGTTGTCCAAATCTGTTTAACGGCGCTCCAAATCTGTCTCTTTCAGACGCTAATCGGTTGGAGCCCGTTTGTGAACTTGCTGTGTGATGGTTTGCATACCCTGAAGAACGTGTTGCAAATAGATACAAAAACAAGATAAAAATGCAAATTGCTTAAATCTGATTACCCTGTGGTACTCTAAAATAGGACGCTCCAGGATTTGTTCGGCTTCTTGTCCTTGGGTCAGAGTAGGACCCAAAACCTTGATTCAACCTAATTGTGTTCTGCGAGGGAACTCTTACAACGGGAACTCTTGGAACGGGAACTTTTGGAACGGGAACTTTTGGAACGGGAAGCCTTACAAAAAACCCCAAAGGCACAGCATCAGTCGCGTGCAATAAGTACAACGTTAATATTGCTAGAGCAGCACAAGTGGGAGTTTTTAACTGAAAATGAACATAAAAAGTTTTAAAATGTAATATAAAATTGGAAAAGAAAGATCACAAAAATATATCGACTTACTTTGTTAACCCCCATATTTTATGCTACAATCAACAATTATTGCAGATTGAGCCACCAGAAAGCAAATGAGTGCTTTAATTTCAAAAGTCCAAGCTTAAATTTAAAAATCAAGTCTTGAATAAACCAACTTCAACTGGTCACGTCACATCCAAATGTATTTAAAATATGGTCATGTTATCTAACATCTAATTTCGCAACTTTTGGACTGAACTGGAATCTGTCTTTCTTAAGTTTCTTATAATGAGAATGTGTCACTTTTCACTTTCACCACAAATCCTCTTTAAGATTTGTTTCAACAATCTCTAAATCTTAGCTAGCCAGTGGAATTATACAAATGATACTCAAACTATACATTATACACTCAAAAATAATATAAATTATACATAAATTGAAGGACGAGCACAATTGGGGCCGGTCAAGAACAGGACAACTTCATGATTCAACATACAAATTGACATGCAAAATATGTATTTCTAGTCAAGTAACAGCAATGGAACTTATTCTAATGGAACTGGAATTCGACTGGCAACCGAGTCAAAGTCCTTATCAAATTCAGCCATCAGTTCAGTATTTATTTCACCACGTCCTTCTTTCGGTGTTGAAGATTTGACTAGTTGAGAAACTTTACTTTCTTCGTGTAAATTGATGGATGAAAGTCTTTGCTTTCTGAAATATTTGATTTGAGGCATCTTAACCCAGGCGTGGATTGCATAATTTCAGTATTTTTGTAGCAAAGTTTTTGATAGAAAATTGGATGCCAATTTGATGTCTTTTTTTTGAAAATCGACAATTATTTTATGCTTTTGGTTAGATTTTGGCAAATCGGCAACAGCGCTTTTAAAAAGCAAGTTTTTATGCATCTTTTGACACCAAAATGAACATCCAACTCCCAACAGTTTCCGAGTTATGAGCTTTTTAATACAAAATTTCGAGATTTTCATGAAAATTCCCATTTTGCATGAGACTCGCTCAAATTTCAAAAGTCTGGCAAAGTTTGAACTACTCTCAACCCAAAATTGCAGAGAAAGAAGCAGGAAACTTTTTTTAAGCATAAAAAACCCACCCAAACCATCACCACACCCATCAAATAAGTCCCCTAACCCCTCCCACAACCCCCCTCAGTTCCCCCGCTGTCAGCCGCTGCTTTTCCTCTTCGTGACGTTGGAGAAGACACCTTGGAATCTGGTCTTGACACGGAAGAAACGGATGATAATGAACATGAGCCCATGTCCGTTGTCGAAATTACTGGAGGCAGTGACATCATGTCGTAGTATTCTTTTGTATATTTTTATTTTTATTCACATTTTAAATATAAAACAATAAATTATCAATTTATTTATTTTTTAGAAATGTCGTCATCTACCACTATGACTGTTGAAGTTAAATCTGAGGACGGCAGTATCACTCATCGTCATGAGGAAAATGTAGTCGACAGCGTTGTGACCGTGAGCGCTGCAGAAGGCCTTGTACTAAAAGACAACAATATTGAAATGGGGAGTCGGGATGGGGACAAGAGTTGCATCGCCGGTGCCATGAGATTGCGTCCCACTCCATTACGCACAACTACGAATAGTGAAAATTCTTTTGGATTAGATGAATTAGAGATGAGAAAGTGAATCTCGAGTGGAAAGGCGAAGAGCGGAAATCGTGGTCAATTACAATGGTGACGGACAACTTCCTCATCACAAGCGACAATTCTGACAGTCATTTAATTGACGCGGACGAAGAAGAACGTAATGATTTTAATTAATTTAAACCGTTAAAAAATTTAAACATTAAGCGAATAATGAGTAGCGAGAGAAATGCTCCGTCTTGCTCGATTCAGCCATTTTCAGCACGGACATAAAAAGGGCCACAGAATGACGGAATCTTTCGATTTTAATATGGTGAATATGGTGATAGCAAAAGTAAAGAGTTGAAAGAAGTCTGCAACACAGATGCAAAAAGGGAATAGCAGTCTTGGCCGAGTGGTTAAGGCGATCGACTAGAAATCGATTGGGATCTTCCCGCACAGGTTCGAATCCTGTAGACTGCGAATATTTTTTGCCCCTTTTGACCTGAAGGGTCATATGCATTTTGTAGGGGATAGTCTAGTGAGAAATGTGCAAAAATAATTTTGGAAATCCTGTAAAGATTGAAGGAGCTGTGGCCGTGACTTTTTCGAGGTAATTTTAAGAAAACTGGAATATACACTTTAAAGAACCCAGCGTGGAGCTGTATATTCAAAAGAAATTTCTGAAATTAGTTAAGAATTGATGGTTATAATTGATTTGAAAGGGAAATCTCAACTTGCCTCTTTGTCTCAAAGCAAATATAGAATTGCATTGCCTTTTGAGTTCATTTAATGATATGAATGCAACACTTTATTTTTATTTGTTTGTGGCAATTTGTTGTAAAAGTTTTATAAAAATACCCAAATGTGAATTTAATTAAAGCGTGTAAATTAGGCGAGGGTCAACTCATTTGCATTCAATATATATATTTTTTTGTACAGGGTGTCTAAATGTATCCTAAATAATGCACAAGGTGTTCCAATTTAACTATAACTTCCATTGTTAATATTGTTATGAATATCTTCTTGGCCCTTGGGAATAATATTTCACAATTCCCATATATTTTACATAATACTAGACAAAACGGATGTAAAAATTCACATAATGACTTAATTGCAGTGTTTTGCTTTGTGTATATTTTATATCTATATATAAATAATAATTATATTTAGCACATGTACTTTAGGGGTAAGGGGGCGGAAATCGATTAACTTTGAACACTCTTGAAAGTTACCATCTATTATTGTTCAGTTTCACTTTCAATCAAGTTTCCAATGATTGTTCAAAATGGTGGTCAAATTAAAATCGTTGAGCCCCAAAAATGGGATAAATTCTGTTCGTTACGTCTACTCCCTTGTCCTTAGTTCACTATTGTCGTCAGCGTCACTAGAAGGACGACTTGAAGGGCTCGAAGACGTTGACCCCATCGCCCTCACCTCTCAGGGTCAACTTCTTGGAAAATTTGGAGAGAGTCGAAATGGAAAGGATTTTATACAATTTCTGGGAATTCCGTATGCCAAAATTCCAAGCACTTTTCAGGTATATTTTTTTTAGAGTAAAGTTATGAAATACTTCGCTTCGTGTATTAAAAATGCTTATTAATTATTCTTGAATTAAATATTACAGCCAGCAATTGCCCCCGATCGTTGGGAAGAACTGAGAAACGCCACGGAATATGGAAGCAAATGCATGCAATTTGATGGGGCCAAGAGGTCCGTGGTGGGGGACGAAAACTGCCTTTACATGAATATTTATCGACCTGCAGTAAGAGCCAAGAAATATTTAAATACTTATATTTAAAAAAAAAAAAAAAAATCTGTCGCAGGACATGAGCGAAGTTCTTCCAGTTTTGGTCTATATTCACGGAGGCGCATTCTCCTTCTCATCGGGTGATAATTATGGACCCAAATATTTCATGGATCAGAGCGTCATCTTAATAACATTTAATTATCGACTTGGAGCCTTAGGTATTGGGGTCACTTTTGCTTAAAACATCTACATCGGAGTACATCTAGATATATGTAATTTTATATTTTCTTAAAGGCTTTCTCAACGTTGGAGATGATGCATACCCCGCAAATCTAGGAATGAAAGATCAAGTGATGGCCCTGCGATGGATTAGGTATTAAACTTATTGGGCTGGAAAAAAAGTTACTTTTTTAAGCCACGTATTTTTAGGGACAACATTTATGCGTTTGGTGGAGATCCAAATCGAGTCACCTTGTTTGGCGACAGTTCCGGAGCCGCGTCCGTTTCTTACCACATCCTAAGTCCCATGAGTCGAGGGCTGTTTAGCGGTGCAATTTCCATGAGTGGCAACGCTCTTTGTCCTTGGGCAATTGTCCCAGATCCTAAAGTTGTGGCCAAACGATTGGCAGCTGCCGTTGGTTGTCCAACGAAAAAACCGAAATATCTCATTGCGTGTTTAATGAACAAGGAAGCAAAGGAAATTATTGAGGCTCAGCAAGAAATTTCAGGATGGGATGACGATCCCATTGTCCCCTTTGCCCCATCTGTAGAACAATATGGGATAGCAAGTAATGAAATTTTTCTGCCTGATCTCCCCGAAAAAATGTTGGCCGATGGAAATTTCAACAAGGTCCCTTATATCGCGGGGGTCAATTCCATGGAAGGAGCAACCCTTTATTCTGCAGTGATTCTCAATAGTACCGAGCTAACTAATGAATTCAATCGAAACTGGGCGCGAATGGCACCATTTGCGCTGGGTTACAAAGAATCTGACGCAATGACAATGATGTCCATGATGATGACAAAAACCAAACAAAAACATATGCCAAAAGGAAGCGCAGCAATTCGCAAATTTTATTTTGGAGACGAACCAATTGGGCTAGCCACAAGAGACAACCTGACCAACATGTTTAGTGACCGCAATTTTTTTCATTGTACTCGAAAAGGGGCCATGGCGTTGGGAAAACATAGTCCTGTCTATCTCTATTATTTTAGTCAAGAGGGAGAAAAGAGTTGGTTGGATGTCTTTAATATTCCAAAAGAACTGGGATTTAAAGGAGTGGTCCATTCAGATGAACTTCAGTTCTTTTTCAATCTACAGCAATTTCCAGAGTTGAAAAAGGGCACGCCATTGGAAAGATTTTCGAGGAGAGTTGTCGGACTTTGGGCTGCTTTTGCAAGAACTGGGTAAAAATGATAAAAAAATGATAATAAATAGTTGTGAAACAATTAAATTACAGGCAACCATATAAAATCTGGGGTCGAGATGTTATGGAATGGAATCCCGTTCAAATGTCTGAACTTTCTGGACTAAGTCCCGTAAAATATTTTCAGATCGAAGCCGATGCAAAAATAATCATGGAGCCTTTCAAAGATCGGCTAGATTTTTGGGAGAGTTTGGGTCTCAATTTCACAAATATTCACATCAGTCCGAAAAGTCCTTAAAATGATAGTTCTTATTATTATTATTATGGAAAGGTTGTGGGTATTATATTCGTATTATTATAACTTATATTTTTGTATGACGCTAGTTAATAAAGTAAACAATGAAACCATTAGATAAACCTTCAATTTAAAAACAATTGAATTTCCGAATTTGGCCTTTGTTTACTTCCTACTTTAGTTTACTTCAATGTTCTGCATTGCTTTACAAATTAGTTTTCGCTAATCTTTAAAATGGAGAGTAATTATAGGTCGAAATACCCCAGAAAGCTTTTTATAGGATTTTTACTCTTTGTTATCCTCAACTTTGTGGAGCCCAAGCCCGCAGGGAAGGTCGTGACTGTTAAAAAGGGAGATGTCCGTGGACGCGTGTCAAGGTCAAGGGGTGGACGTCTTTTTGTAGAATATCACGGAATCCCTTATGGGAAGGCGGAACGATGGGAGGTGAGCTTTCTTTATAAATGAGAATATGAAATATTATGTAATCTGTCTTTCCAGCTTTCGAGACCATCAGCACAATGGGATTTTATTCTAGATGCGACAAAAAAAGCGGAACCCTGTCCTTTTGTCGACATGTTGACTAGAAAAGTCAAAGGAATTGAAGACTGTCTTACAATCAATGTGATGACTCCACAAGTCCATCCAAAGTATTATGTCAAGAACATGTCAGTTATTGTCATGATTCATGGGGGATTTAACGAGTGGGAGGACCACTCTGGCTTCTACATGGGAGGCAAATATTTCATGGATGAGGACGTTGTTCTAGTTTCCTTCAATTATAGATTAGGACCCCTTGGTACCTGCGAATTTAAATTTAAGCTATAGGTACAATGGTTTATTAATATTTCAATACATTTTTCAGGCTTCTTGTCAACAAACGATGAAACAATTCCAGCAAACCTTGGCCTTAAGGACCAAGTCCTTGCTTTACGTTGGGTGCAGAAAAATATAAAATTTTTTGGGGGCAATCCAGACAATGTCACATTGTTGGGTTATGGCTCGGGAGGAGCGTCTGTTCATTATCACATGCTAAGTCCAATGAGCAAAGGCAAGTACAAAGAATCAACAACTGATGAGGGCTTATTTAAAAAGTGATTTCGGCATATATAGGTCTATTCCATCGGGCCATAATGCAAAGTGGTAACGCTCTATGCCCCTGGTCACTCGTGGACGAGCCAGACAACACTTTGGAACATTTTGCAAAAACGGCAGACTGTTCGGAAGAGACAAGCAGCGAGGAGATTATTTTGTGTTTGAAACAAAAAAACGTATCTGAGCTTGCATACGCGGCGTCACAATATTCTTACATATTTAATGGGGTAAAAAACATTTACATTCTTTAAATAATTTGAATAATGATGCATTTTCCCAAAAAAAAATGTTGCTTTCAGGCATTAAATGAAACTCGAAACAACATTTACTTTGGCCCAGTTGTAGAACATTGGATGAGAAATTATCCCGAACAACCAATTTTTATTCCTAATTATCCCCAAAACTTGTTGGCAAATTTCAGCAACGAGACAATGTCCGCAGTTCCCCTCCTCCTTGGGGCCAATGAACTCGATGGCATCACTTATCCTTGGGCTGGTAAGTTTTTAAAGCTCTTGACATGGGCTTACTATCTATGACTATTTATTCCTCGTATTGCAGATCACGTTTCAAGGCAATTCGAGCCATTTGCAGAAACAAGCGTCTGGGAAGATTTCACAGAGGAAATGTATGGCGTATATTTTGGCTACAACAGCAGAACAAACGCAACAGAAGAAAAAGGAAAGGCAGTAACAGAGTTTTACTTTAAAAAGCTCGGAGGAAATGATACAGAAACAGAAAAACCAGAGAAAACAATTGATGAAAGTGGTAGTACATCAGCTCCATCGGAAGAGGAAACAACTCAAGCTTCAACAGGAACCGAAGAAGCTGAGGAAACAGAAGCGCCTGTCGTAGAAGAGTCGGCGACAACTTCCACAAGTCGACGACGACGAAAAAAGCGTCAAGCTGAAGAAGGAGAAGAAACCACTTCAGAACCCACAGAAGCAGCAACGGAAGTACCTTCTGAAGACGGATCAACTTCAGCTCCTTTAGAAGAAGATGATTCAGGTTCGACTTTGACTCCTTTAGAAGATGGCGAAGCTCCAGGAAATGAAACAGTTCCAAAAAAAGATTCCAAATCAGCTTCCAAACTAATTCAAAAAGATAAAGGTGTCACTTTTTACAAAGCGCTTTGCCACCGAAACTTTTTCCAATGCACAAGAAACGCAGCAATTGCAAATTCAAAATTGGCAGATACTTATCTCTACTATTTTAGCTACAACAAAAACATTTCGCTGCTTGACTTATGGATTGATAAATATAGCAGATATTACAGTGAGTCCAATTCTTATTAAGCAAAAAATCTCAGACTTGAAATCTGTTAAATAATACTATATTATATAGTCTATACATATATAAATATTTTTAGACATGCTAAAAGAGAACAAGACAAAAATGTCTGGACCTGTCCACGGGGACGAGATGCAATATCTTTTTGATCTTGACGACTTTGCAGACTTTCCTCTAATTCGGCCAACATTCCGAGAAAAATCGCTCCAGTTTTCTCAAAACATGGTAAAAATGTGGATCAATTTTGCACGATATGGAAAACCCGCCGCAGATTGGGAACCGCTACCTAAAGGTCAGGATAAAAACTCTGTCAAATGGTATCAACTCGGAGACAAAAAGGGCCCGATTGACGAACCTTTTAGAGCGGAAGTCAATTTCTGGGATGGACTCGGACTTGGTATTTTTTTTTTTATTTTTTTGAAGGATTTGCAGTTGTTCTGGCATTTTACTATTAATTACTATATACTACTGTTTTAATTTCAGACGGACTTCGTGACCTGCCTCCACTTAAGGATAAGGGAGAGAGGAAACATCGCGGGGGCACCGAAGAAAACGATTATGGTGATCCACCATGGGAAAACAGCAATGACAAGTACAGGGACATTATCTACATTGACGGAACAGGGGATGAAGATGGGACAGGCGGTCTGTTTATATTCCCCCCTCTGGATGAAAAGGACAAGGGAAAGGGGGACGGGGTCAAGATAGCAGATGACGTGGAAATTATTGGAGGCGGCGAAGAGACTCCGGCAGAACCAGAAGAAGCTGAGCAACCAGAACCCGAAATTGCAGAAGCAGAAGCAGCAGCTTGAAGTCGCAGTACAAATTTTTATTAGCATTAATGTATTTAATAATTTTTATTGACTAAAATTACTCAAGTAGATATTGCCTTTATTTATCCGTATAAATTAAATATACTTTATAGTTTTGTTTAGCATTTTTTGGTTGCGAAAAAAGATGCAATAAAACTTTATAGAAAAAGTCCTAAAAGAAGTCGCATTTTTTCGTTCTTTTAGATAGAAAAGTGAAATATTTATTTTGTATTCAACTCTAAATGTGATCAACTAATGGTTTAGCCTAATTATACAAAACATTTCGCAAACATGATTCAATTAGAATATTACAATACGGTATTATTAGAACAAATATTAAAGACTAAATACAAAATCGTTATCAATTATTGTGCCGGCACTTTAACACTTTTCCAACACTTCTTTGGTATTTCTCAAAATATAGGAAGACAGGGCGTTGGTGGCAGCTACCACATTCCGATCCTTCACAAACTTGAACAATGTAAAAGCGTTGGCAGCTGTGCAAAGTCCTGCAAGCACAATTCCCCCATATTCCTTCAATTCCGGAAGATTGTACTTCTCTGCCGCATTTACTACTTGCATGCAAAGTTCAACGTCAACTTGGACATCTTCAGGAAAATCAAGTCGTCCTGTATAGATATGAAGAAGCAACACTTTCAGAGCAGACTTTTCCATGTCAGTAATTGGCACTTTCTTAGTAATAGCTTCTTTCATTTCCCCAGATAACATTGCTGCAAAAACAGCGTTTCGGACGCTCAAAATATTCTGATGGGCTTTTATTGTGGTGCCATTCTTGAGAACAAAAGTGACATCACCGTTCTCCGATTCAAAGAGAGTTTTCATAGCGTCGGCCAACGTGTCGGCTGTCACTTGTTGAAGAGTTTGCTTCAGTTCATCTCTAGGGTCTTGGAAGTCTATCCCTTCTGGAGGATCTGCTCTTAACTCCACCTGAACGGTCAGGGAATCGTCGATAAGAAATCCTTCGCTGGGATCCATCATCTTGGACCATTCCAGTAGGTTTTCACGGCCGAAGCCAATCCCATTTTCGAACTTAAAATTTTCTAGAATTAAAAAAAAAACGATAGAACCAGCCAAAATTAGGATGACCTGGTTTACCCTGATCTTCATCTTTGAATGTGAATTTTAAAGGCCGAATTACAGACAACTTGAAAGTATGCCTTGCATGAAAATCCCTCTCTGCGTTCTTCGCCTGCAGGGACACAAATTATGGTTAGGATTTTAAAATTTTTAAACAAGATAATAACAAAACTGGGTTTACAATCAAGATAAAAACCCATTGCGACATATTCTTGGGTTTCCTGATCCAATTGAGGGGCGAGGCAGATGATCCAAGGAAGGTTGCGAACGTAGAAAATTTCCGAGTAAAGTTTTCTGCCAGCATTGACCTCCTGGGTCACATTTTGAAACGTATGTTGAAACACTATTCTGAGCGGTACTTTTCTATGTGGATTTCAGCCATTCTATTTTCCACAGGGGCTCAGAAATCGCCAAAATTTTTGAAATTAATTTAATAAAGTATGAAAAATGTTCCCAGAAAATTAGAGCTAGAACAGCTAAATGTCAAAGCCAGTAAAGGATTGCCCTATCAACAGTTGATAATCAACTTCTCTTCTCGATTCTCAAATTGAAAAATGAGATTGTTTTCAAAATGATTTGACCTTTGTTATAATGCTGGCTAATTACAAGAAAAACTTAATTAAACTAATAATTAATTAAACTAAACTAAGCTTACTAGAAGTTCCACTTTGGAGCAAAAATGATGTTTTCGAAATGTATTGATATCCCATTGAAATTACCAATACGGAAATTGGAAACATTTTTCGCTTTGAAATGCAATTTTTATACGAGAATTTGGCTTTATTAGTTTTCGAAATGGTTTGATTTAATTTCTGCTTATTTTGCAGGCTTTTTTGACGGAACGGAAGATTGCTCTTTTTTCGATTTCGATGATCCCAAAACCTTGTCGTAGTCTTTAATCTGCAGAAAATTTAGGGACAAAGATAAACGACAGTTGCCAAAAATTTTAATCAAAGGCATACCATAGCGGCTGTCTTGATAAAATCCGCAGTTTTGTGACTGAATCTAAAGCGTTCGTCGCAGTGTTCAGTGTCCCATGCTGAACACTGACTTTTTTTTGTCCGCCACCAGCCAATTCGTTGCGCTTCCGTTTGCGGCTCGGGAAAACGATCCATCGGCCCTTGACTTCCTTTACGCAGTGCGTCGCGAATCAACTCGTGACCTGAACCGACGCTGGCGCGAGGACGATCCGTTATCTTAGGCGTCGCAAATTGAACTAGAATAAAAGTTTTTAAAAGGGCAATTAAATAAATCACTTAAATTTTTTTACGCGTTTTGAGAGTGAAAGGATTAATTTGATAGTCTCTGTAAAGTGGGAGATTTTTGGAAAACATTTTATTCATTTCGTCAATATACGCCATATTTGTAAACGCGTCCTTTTCTTTTCTTATCGGTTTGAATGCCATGTTTTATATTAATAAAGTGAATTTTGAAAGCCGAATTGTTTAAGTTTGTGATGCATCAAGGGCAAACATCCTAAATTCGACATCAAAGTTTCGCATTGCCACTATGACCGCGGCATGACGACAATAAAATTATTCTCTCTTCAATAAAATTGAAAATGAAATAAAATTATTATTTCCAAACAAAAACCTAGAAATCTTCAAGTGTTAAAATTAAACAAATGAATAATGGCTCGAGGTAAAATATCGAAGCAAAGCTCGTTAAAAGCGAAACGTAATTATGAAAAATTTACACAACTTATTCATGCTTATAACATTAGTGTTTTAATGTGATAACCCACCAGAAGGTCCTACTACAAGAAACGGCCCTGTGACGCGAAGTCTTACGGAAAAACAGGGCGCCGGCCTTTGTGCTGTCTGTAACTTGCTGCATCCTGACCCATGCGAGCTTGCCGACTCCGAAGCCCCCAGCTCCAAAAAGGCTCGCCTTGGGAGACCAAAGAAAAAACAAAACACCAAATCCCCTCGAAGATCAAGGTCAAAAACACTGGCACCTGGATGGGAAGATAGAACATACGATGACGACAGTGACGTCGAATTAGAAGATGCGGGTGATGTGGAAATGGAGGACTTGACCATGGAACAAGAAAAATTTGACATTCAAATTTACCCAAAGCAAAATTTACCATTGTTTGAGACTGCTGCGGACATGAATCATTTGTATAACTTTCCAGACCCTCAATCTGAAGATGAAGACCAGATTGAACAAGAAGAAATTGAATCTCCTGCCATTGCACAGTACTCTCCTCGTCTTTGCCAGGTCTGCGGGCGCTTTCCTCAACCCACATCAAAATCAGCAGAGAGATTAAAGGAGTGTGTAAAGTATGGGCTAAAACCCAAAAGATGCAGCAACTGCAACGCAGTCGAAAAGCGAAAATTGTTCTCGCTGCCTGAAGTTGGCGATGCCGTGGCGCAAGCTCGAGCTCAAATTCAAAAAATCGAGCACAAAGACGCAATGAAACTTACAATTTGGGGCAGGGAAACATGTTCAAATTCATGTGAAATCTCCGACGACAATTGGAATTCCGTCTCAACTTTAAATCTTCAAGGGGCCGAGGGTCCCGTCGCCGTCAAGATGATAAATCAGCTGAAATTGTCGAACCTATCAGTAATTTCCGCTTCTCTTTTGGACTCTAAAATATTGGGAGTACTTGGGGGTTTGATTAGCTGTCAGAAAAGTTTGACAAAGGTGGAGCTTACAGGATGGAGCCTTGGGCCCCGAATGTTCTTCCTAGGGAGTTGGATCTCCGACTGCGATCAGCTAAAGGAGCTGAAACTTCTTCGGATTGGGATAAAGCAACTTGAGCAGTTTCCAAGAGGGTTAGAAATATTGAAGATTGCATCACCCATCTTGACATCGGAAGCGGACTTGATTGGCGACAGTTTCAAGGAGTTAAAAAGCCTAAAGTAAGCCAAAGTTAAACAAGGTCATGATTTTATTTAATTGCTTCTTAAAATATTTAGATTTGAGGTGGACGAAAATATGGGAAAAAATCTGGTTATTGAATTTTCAAAGAATCTCTTTTCGATTTTGAAAAATGCCCGTTCTGGGACGTCAGCACCTTCTTCAACTTTCAACAAAGAAAATATTGATCCAGGATTAACTCAAGAGTTGGTCTCAAAGTTGCTCAAGCTGCCCAAACTTGAAAAGCTTGAGATTCGGTATGAAAAATTCCCGTTGCAACATTTTTCTGTTCAAGTTTAGATATCTTGAGGACTATTTTTTTTATTAAATATACAGAGTTGAAGTCAAGGGATGGAGTTCTGAAGTACTAACAGAAAAGATGCGTAATTTGGAGAAAATGGTTAATTGTGGAAATTTTGGAGGACAATCTGCCAATCTTTTGCTACAAAATGACGACATTCGATCCTTTTTGAATTTGAAAATCAAACACAATAATTTGACCATGTTTTAATTAAAACTATGAAATGAACCTTTTAATTAACTAAATCTGTCATCACGTTATGCTACAAACTAAAAAATGTTGTGAAATTAAATTAAGAGTGAAATTTTAAAATATATCATATATGTTAATAGAAACTTTATTAATTCGGTGAGTTTCTAAAATAAAATCTTATCCTAATCAACTAAACTCATTGATATTTAGATACGAAATAAATAGTTTTGTAATTTTGCATCCCACTCAAGGAAACTAAAATATGGCGAAAGGACCCAAATGTGATGAAAACGTACCCAAAATGATCATGTTTGGTTTCTATACTGCCTTAATGCTATTTTTGTGGTTCCATTTGTATATTGAATTGGTACTTATAAGTAATCAGCCTTTGAAGAACAATATACCAAATTCAAACAGACATGAAGAGTGGATGTTTTAAAGAGTCCTGACTCGGGCTAAAAAGCAGAATTCGCGTTTAAAAACTTTTGATTGGTTTCTTTAATAAAAAAAACTTTGTTGGTTTCCTAATTTCCTTGATTGCTTACGATTTCCAATCAATTCAAAACTTTCTTTCTAATAATAACTTTTCACAAAGATTATTCAGTATCCCAAGTAAAAGAATTTCATTGTTAACACATATATCATAAAGTTTGACAAGAAATTTAGTTCATGCAAAATTCTTTGTTTTACGACAACATGAAAATATCTACCAATCCAATAAAAGTCAAATTGCATTTTTGCATCCAGCCATAAAATTCCTCACAGACCTTTGGAATCAATTTCATTCATTGCTTTCACTTTCTTTGGTAATATTTTTTCGGATATGCAAGGCTAAGCAGTTTACTCTTTCTTCGGACAAAGTATAAAAGTCGCAAATTCTAAGAAAAAGTTAGAAAGCGGAATGAGAAAAACTGAATAAAAACATTTTGGAGATTTTCGATTTTTTAGACAAATTTTCCAAAATAAATAAATATATTTAAAAGTGTTAAGTATTTCTTAACACTTCTTAAACAAACAAGTTTTCTTAAACAATTTTATTTTGGCCATCTTGTTTCATTCTACCATCTATTGTAAATTATATCTGTTCAAATGTGCAGACGTTGGGTCAGTCACTTCAATTTTGAAATAGCTTTGGTTTGTTTAAAGCATAAAATCAAACATTGACACGACAAGACTCACTTAATGTCCTTCCCACACGCCTTCACTTTCTCCCATTCATAAAATTTCACTC
>JAQIXN010001676.1:0-16239 GCA_034698145.1 Proisotoma minuta
GGGGCTTTGGGGTCGGGGGTGCTTGGCTACGCCCTGGCTTCTAACACAGTCGGATGGTCAAATATGGTGGAGGGATGGAGACGTATCTTGCAATTCCTCTCAAACGCTGCTCTGTAGGCTATAAAATGTTGTTGTTATACCACAACTACTCTCAAATACTGCAATACACACATTTACCACCACTTTTCACTTCTCTGTCCATTAAAATATAAAGTTAACGACGGACAGACGGCCGAACCTCTCTCTTTAAACTGTGCAAAAAAAACAAAAACGCACTCATTTTATCAATTGTTTCCATCATTTGGGCATTTCGTTTGAGTGGAAGATGAGCAAGTTTTTGGAGTTTAACGGAAAGGTTGGGGTTTGTAGACCACCAAACGTTGGTGTAGGCGAATAAGGAGGGAATTTGTCAACATCCTTGCAAAAGGGCTACTAATTAGTTGAAGATGAGTTTGAAATGTGATGGGACACAGTTTCAGTTTCTTCAGGGGGGCTAACAAGGGATGCGATAACCTATGAGGCTGCAAAGTGCAGAAATTGCAAACATTGAGACAATTACACTTCAATGAGGATTTATTGTGCCTTAGTAATAAATGACAACAGTTCTTCACTGATTTAATTATAGCATTCAATTTATGAGACATTGAATTAATGGCCAACAAGTTTTGTTTAGTTGTTTAATTTCATTGTTTACAAACTTATCAACAACTAGTTCATTGTTTAGCATTATTACGTGAGTTCGAATTGTTGTATTAAGCCTTTTGTACCGTTTTGGAATTGTGCATCGCTAACTGGGCGATGGACGGTAAGACCACACACACATACTAACTCTTAATCATTATTCTCATACTAATCATTCTCATTTCAAAATGACATGCTTTATTTATTGCTAAAATCATTTTCTCTCCTTGGATTTTTAATTTTACTAAACCCACGGAGAAAATAATTGTTTCCTCCAATCCACTTGACTTACTTTTTAGTGGAGCATTTTTATAGCGTGTATAAGCAGAAAAACGTAAATATTAAATTGATGGAGTTTAAATGTATGCCATATATGATTTCATTATCTTCCCTTCATCCTTATCGCTTCAGATTGATTTGACCAATTGGCCAACTCTATATATTTAAATATAGATGTATATATGTATTGGTAATTAGCATTTTCTAATTGATTTCATTTCGTTTTTTTTCTTCTTCTTTGCAACCATTTTTCGTCGCTTGCTTATAATTAATTACTCGTCCGATTTATGCATCTGGATAAACTTGAGATAAATTATCTCAAGATAATTTCACTAATCGTGCCGCCTTCTCTTGGCTGAAATGTGTTGCGTTAATTATTCCCATGCATGAATATCATTTTTAAATTTGCAGGAGCAAATGTGCAGTGTAATTTATTTATAGTCCACATTCATCTTGCTCTCCAGCTATTTATTTATTTCATTTTGATTGAGCTATTTTCACCAGGCCTTGCCTTGCATTGCATTGCATTACGTAAACTTATTTTTTGAGACAAAATTTGTGGGATGAAGAGATTACATTTTGGGCTAGATGAATCCACATTTTTGATGTCACTTAGTTGGTCTTAATTTACATCAGCTATTTTTATTGCTTTAATTTATGGGTAGGAAAATTTTTTAAATTTTCGAAAATTTGATATTTATGTATTTGTGTTACAATAGATTTGTTAATTTTCCCCACCATTGATTTTTCCAAAGCCTAAAGATTCATTTGATTAGCTGTATATGATGCCGTGTTTTTTGTTTAGCGAGTTCGATGTCATATTAGCAACTATTGCATGGGAAAAAGGAATTTGCTCACGAGGAATTGTCTTTTATTGAATTTTGCAGATGTTCAAAGCTGGTGGGAGATACCTTGCATAGCTCACTTTTGTTCCTTGTTTCGTTTATATTTCGATCTCATAGATTTTGACATTGAGGTAAGAAATAAGTCTTCTTCATTCATGTTTGTTCAATTCAATCAAATTACCCCTAATGATGTAGGACAAGTTAATTCAATAGATTCAAGATTAGATTCATTCAGATTCAGATAACCCAAACGTAATACATTACCAATCAAACTGAGCTATCAGATATTTGGTGCACAAAATACTACAGATTTCATAAATTGCAAAAAAAAACAATAATTGCAATATTAATTTGGTTTTTTTGCAATGATACAATTTGGAATGTTTTATGCGTCAAATTCCCGAAAAATCTCAACTTTTAATTGGTAAATGTCATTCGTTCATTGTCAAGATAGAAGCATATATTGTTAGTATTAAATGTTTGTATTATAATATAAAGACATTAGGGAAAGATGAGGGAAACGTTTTATAATTGAGGGGAAAGTGAAAATGTTTTCAAATGCATTTGATGAAAATGAATTCTGGAGCGTTGCGTAGAGTAGAAGCATTTCTTCACTTTTCTTCTCTTTACTTCACTTTTACTTCTCTTGGTAGTTTAGTTAGTCTCAACTTTTCCGATTTGCAAAACTTGCAGAAAATCTGCATTCGTTCGCAAGTATAAATATGTCCAGTCAGTCCTAAAATACGACCAATATAACCAATAAAAGTTTTCCAGAAAAAAACTTGTGGAACAATGTTGTTTTGATGGATGGAATTTTGTGAAATTTGTAGGAATTGGAAGAAGCGTTGCTTACTGATAGTGCTGAAGAAGTTGCAAGTTCATTGTTGCTGCAAGATTTAATTGTGAGACTGGTGAGAGGTTGTTTCAACTCCCAGCAAGATGAGATCACTACCTGCAACTATCAGATGTACCTAAGGAGACTCTTTCGCAAAAAATGCGAGGTAAGAAAGAGTCCTGATTTGGTAATCACTCGTAAAAGCCCTGCCATCAAAAACCTCGTAAACGAACAGAAACTGTAAAAATAATGTCATTTATAGTTATTTGGATACAGTCGAAAATGTTTTTACGGCACATAAAAGAAATATATATACAAGTATATATAACCAGCAGTGAAATAAATCCATGCATGTGCTTACTACTACCACTATACTCATGTTACAACTCTTTTTTCTCCTTCTTATAATTATCATTGATTGGAGTTTATAAAGTCTCCTTTCTCTTTGCAGGAGGGATCGACCCAAAAGAATCCGTTTGAAACAGACGCAGCATTCCATTCTTTGCCACTGAGAACAAAAGTGGAAATTTTGTATGATTTATGTGACTTCCGTCTGGATAATGATGATGTACCTGAGTCTTTGAATGTAAGTAGTTGGATGAGATACTATTGTTTAGATTGTTTAGATTAAAGGATTATGTAGATTATTATCCATTTATTTGCAGTCTTTGGAATCAAGCAGTCTAAGAGTTGAGCCTTTGGGTCGTGATAGTGGGGGAAGTACATATTGGTACTTTTACGGCACAAGACTATACAGAGAAGACTACGCTGTATACCAACCCGTGAGTTATTTTAATATTTTTTATATGTATATATATATATATACAAATAAACAGTAGGAGTAAATATTAGTATTTAATATCAATTGTAATTTACAATTTTTCTAAAACAGGAGCCAGAACCCAATCAGAAGCGTGGAAAGAGAAAGAGAGACGACTTTGAGAGCAAATGGCAAGTTGTTTGTTACACTGAAGAAGATTGGCAAGTGCTAACTCGCAAGTTCAAAAACTGCAAGTCCATCTACGAGAGAAATCTCCATCGAACTCTTAGCTCGGATTTTCTCCCTGAACTTCCGCGTCTGTTTGCGGAGAAAGAACGACTTCAGAGGAAGCGTATGCTGGAAAGTGTCCAACATAGACCTGTCTCTGACCAACAACACCATAATCGGGACGAAATGCCAGTATCTTCTACTAGCAGAAAAACCATTATAAATCACAGCGATGAAGATAATCGAGTGAAAGAAGGGGGTGACGACATGGATGAAGAAGAGTTACGTCGTCAAAGAGAAGAACAGGAGAAAGCAGATCGACTTTTGGCAGAAGAAATTGAAAGAGAAGAACGAAAAGCTCGGTTGCATCTTCGTGAACGAAGAGGTGGGGCTGTGCCTTTTTCTTCGTCTCCAGAAAAATCTTCGAGTCGAGGAAGGTCAACAGGTTCCAAGAAAAGTGGGAGCAGAAGTAGCTCCGAAAATAAGTCACTCAGCAAATCCCCTGTAAAACCCCCCTCAAAAAAGAAAGTCAAAGACAAAAAGAAGCCTAAATCTGGTCGCGTCACAAACAACTCACTTGCAGCCTCTATTCAGGGTGCAGTGTTGTCTAAAAAAGGTGCTAGAAAAAATCTTGATCAAGATGAGGACTCGGCTTCGGATGTCGATGAGGAGGATGGAGACGATGACGAACCAAAGGAAAAGAAGGGAAAACGAGATGATGCATCTAGTGATAGAAATGAATCGAGATCTCGATCCCAATCCCCATCCTCTTCCAAAAAACAGAAAAAGAAGACGTCGTCAAAATTAAAAAAGAGTAGTCGATCAGAGACCAGTGATAAAGACAAACGATCAAAATCCAAGGATAAGAAAAAGAACAAATTAAAAAAGGAAAAATCAAAAGACAAAGTGAAAAAGGCCAAGAGTAATAATAAAGAAACACCAAATAATCATCATTCGTCCCCGTCCACTTCATCATCCACTTTGATGAGTGGAGGAATGTCTAAAACAAAAGTTAAAAGTAGTGTATTGTAAGTTTTTATTTGTTTTTATTCAATTTATGTTGACACAATTTGTTGATTTTATTGTTGTTGATATATTGCAGATTTTCTCAAACAGAAGAAGATGTACAAATTGGAATGCACAAAGTGATAGAGTCAATAAAGAATCATAGTGAAGCCTGGCCATTTATGAATCCTGTGGATGAAGACTATGCTCCAAATTATTACCGTGTCATCTCATCTCCAATGGATCTTCAAACCATGGAGGATAAACTTGACAATCAAGAATATTGTTCTTTGGACGAGTTCACTGCAGACTTCCAACGAATAGTGGATAATTGCATCAAATACAATGGCCCTTCTAGTGAGTATACCGAAATGGCTGAAACTGTTCAAGAAGCATTTAACAAAGCCATCCAACGTTATATCGTTATTGATGAGTCAGATGAAGAAATTAGTATCGAATACAGTAATTTGGGAACTGAAAAGAAACGAGCTAAACCCCATGGTCACCCAAAAAAAGAAGAGGTACTTATAATTATTATTATTATAAATAATGTTAGATAATTAACATTTTCTTTTATATTTTTAAGCATAAAAAGGAAAACGAACCTACAATTTCCAAGACGGCATCGTCCCCAAAAAACAAATCTAAACTATCGTCAGATAAACCAGAAAAGGAAAAATCAAAAAAGAAATTAAAGCACAAGCTTCTAAAGCATCATGGCCGACATTCAGATGCAATTGAAAATTTAGACTCTGCAACTACTGAAACTTTAAAAGATATGAGCAAATGGTTGGCAAGTCCTCCAAAGCCCACAGAATATGTGAGTTCAGGAGCTGCCGCGTTTGACAGCCTTAGAAGCAGAATCCTTGAAGATGACAACGACAGGGAAAAGTTTTCGGATAAACACAGTCAAAAGCGAAAAGCAGAAGAAGTTGTGAAGAATCATCATCCTTCTTCTTCTGGGGATGAAGAAGAAGAAGACGAGGCACCTCCAAAGAAAGTTTTCAAAAAAGCTGAAAAACACGAAAAAGGCATTATCAAGTCAAAACCTGACAAGTCAAGTAAAAAGAAGTTTAAGGAAGAAAAGTCTAAAAAATATTTGGCCAAAGAAATAAAAGAAAAGGAGAAAATATTTTCTCATCACCACCATCATCATCATCGGCATAAACATCATAGTAGACACCACAGTGGTGACAGCTTCAAACGAGATTCTTCCCCAACATTTAGAAAATCCGAGATCCCAAATATCAATAAAACGAAGAAACAAAAGAAGCGATTTATTGACCACAAAGAGCATATAATCAAAGACGATTACTCCACTTCCAGTCCAAGTGAGACGAGTAGTTTATCAGATAAACCGATTTTAAAGCATCATAAAAATTTAAAAAATTCAGAAGATAATAATGGCAAAAAGGTACAAAAACCTCCAGTGAAAAGAAGTAACAGTATATTCAACAGCCTCAAAAATTCCGGCCCAATAAAAAGGATACAACAGGGAAATAACAATAAACCCAAAGTTAACTCGTTCCATGCAGAATCAACAAAACCAAAGCTGATCGAGTCTTTTGGAGTCAATAAGAACATGAACTCTTTGGATGGCGACAGCAATAGTTTGGGAGGGGATAAACCAGAAAAGAAGAAGTGCATTCTCCTCAATGACAATCCCCAAGACCAAGAAGGAGGTCCCAAGTTGAGTCTTGGTACTGTCTTGTCCACTGATGCCATTAAAATAGTAGACCTCAAAAAATCTGAGAGCAGCGAAGATGGAGATCTTGAGGATCAAAACAACAAACCGGTCACAACAACAGATATAGAACGAAACGAGACTCTGAAAGAGGAAAAGAAGGACGGCGAAAGCAAATCCTCCAGCAATAATAATAATAATATTAAAAAAGAGGGGACTAAACCTGAGCCAGAAAATGACGAGGAAGAGGAAGAAACAGATCGAAAGTTGGAACCAAGCAAAGGTTTCAATCGGGAGAAATGTATGCCAAATCTTTCAGCATGGATTAAAGCATTTGGTGGCCCAGCCAAAGCAACCCCACCATCTGCTCCCGTAATAGTCGCAGCTGTCAACCATACAAAGAAAACCGATTATGACCCAAAGAGCAAGTTTAAAATTATGAGCCGAGGAATTGGAGGAGACCCACATACCGAAGTCCATCATCGTGGCTCCAAAGGTCCACCAATACCAAAGGGAGTTGGAAAACATGGGAACAATACGGAACCTTGGAATTCTACTCATCATCATTCATCATCCATAAAATCATCCGGTGAAGTTATCAATTTGAGTGAAGATATTAGCGAGCATGGACATCATAAGAAAAGACACAGAAAGATGAGCACTAGCAGTCTCTCATCTCAAAGTGAAAGTGGTTCACCCCACTGTTTTAATAATCAAGATGGGCCAGGGGGAGGGGTTGTAAATCCCCCAAGATGGGTGGACGAACAATGGGCTCAAAACCAGTCTCAAAGTCCTTCTGCTTCTTCTCATGTGAGTTCACAGTCTCCAGCCAATTCCCCATATTCTCCAGCAATCAACAGTCCGCCTCACACCCCACAAACCCCACCTAGACCTGTGGGCCCTGTTCGAGTGGGTTTTTACCAGGACCTAACTTCCCAACATTCTAGTCCTGAGAAAGTAAACGAGTCAAACCCCAACTCAAATGTCCCAAGTCCCAGCACCCCTCCAACTCCAACCAACAACAACCATAGTACAAATAACCACAGACGAGAAAATGCTACGAGTGGTAATGGGAAAGATGGGTTTAGAGCTTATCCTCAGCCCCCAGCTTATCATGCATCAAGATATGGATCCTCAAGCACTCCATCTCCAAATGTTGGGCCACCTTCAAATAGTATGCAATCACCATCTCCTGGAGGGATGGTTGATGATTCCCCTCCTAATCTTAACTCTCCTCATTCTCCCAACGTGGTCAATGTTCCAGAGTACCGACCACCGTCATATAATCAATCCACTCACGGACAAATTCAAGTTACACCATTAAATATTCCTGGACGACCACCAAGTGCAGCTCACAGCAGCTCCCATCATCGAGGAGCAGCTCCAGCAGCTCATCAAGGATCCCACAACACCCCATCAATTGCCCCCTACCCCCCACCAAGCAACCACTATGGACATTCTTCTTCTGTCAGTCAGGGTCACCCAGAAAATGCTCATGCTCATAGCAACAGCTCCCAGGCACATCAGCCACAACCTGCAATGGCCCACATGAACCAAGTTCAAGCTCATTCCCATCTAAGCCACCAACATTATGACAGATATCCGCCTCACAGTTTGGCTCATCATCATGCAATGAGTGTGGCCACCAGTATGACATCCTCATCCTCAATTTACACTCAAAACATGACAGCAGCTCATTCACAACGTCCTAGCGCAGCTCACCAGCCATCCCCATATCCATCCAACCCTTATGCGTCCAATCCCAGAAATATAAACATGCCACCAGCAGTTTATAATAATCCAATTTCCAACGAAACAGCCATAAATAGATTTTATAAGACTAGTGCTGGGGAACTCAGCCTGTCTTCTTCTTCCTCAGAGTCCAGTTCTTCTGCCCCCAATACTCAGTCGTCATCATCAAGGGGAAGAAGCAGTCGGTCGAGTGCTGAAGTTGAGAGTGCTGTTCGAAATGCGGCATCTAACTTGGAAGGAAAGTTGACTCATGGGGAATTGAACGGGTTTCAATGGACACACAACTTGGCTTCCTTGTCTCAGATAGTGAACAGTATCCCTAATCCTATGAATGCTGTAGGAATGGCCAATGCATACCGTCAGTACGATCAAGCGATGGCTGAGAGCATTAGCAAATACCAGCGAGTTGATCCGAGTGGATATACGGCAAATCTAACTACTTCCGGTGGGAGTGGTGGAGTAAAACAAAGCTCAACGCTGAATCCACCAGCAGCACATTCGCAACCTGCGGACAAGCTTCCGTCTGACATTACCGAAACGTCCACTACAAGTAGTCGAAGACAAAGTTCAAAAGGAGAATCAAAATCTTCTAGGTAAACAAAAATAAAAGAGAAAGTCTGTGATTAATTTGACTAACTCTAATATTTTCATGTATTTATAATACGTAGATCCCAGTCTTCCAAGTCCGCACAGTCGTCGATGGTTCCAGGAAGTGCATTCAATTTTTCTTCACTTTCTCCTGGAGATCTTGCCTTATACCCCAAGGAAATGTCAGAAGGTTCCATTTACTCTGCTAGTCCTCCTGGTCTGGCCCATCGTCCAGATCTTTATCCTACATCCACCTCAAACTTTCACTCCTCATTCTCCTCTTCATCAAGAAGCACGACAGGAGGTGTTCCGACCCCTTCTATCGCTCCCTACCAAATCCCTCCGTTTATCGGGTCTCATCCCTCTCCTTACCAGTCACAAAGTCCTCAGCCTTTTGCCCACACCCAACCCCCACGAGGACTTGTTGACCCCTACCAATACTTCCAAAGCTCTCCTCACGTGATGGGCTTGTTACCCCCAACGGCAGGCTACCCCTACCCTCATGGCCTCGGCTTCAACCGACCTGGTTGGATCTAACTTCACTCAAACTGGGTGCACAACAACAATGCTTAAATGACGACAACCAACAATATAGAAATAGTGAAAGATTGGTACTATTAGATTGACAGACAGAGGAAACTTTAGCCATTACTAATAATAATTACTAGAAATTTATAGGCTCGTATAATATTATATTACTATCATGTATCATAATTTTTGACCAATCATTAATCTTGGATCATCATGCAATATTTAAACTGCAACAATTACTAAAGTATCACTTTCATTCCGTCACTTTTTGGACAGTGAAAGCATATACAGTTCATGTTCACATGCTTCCGTTTTTAAAACATTTGTATACGGTGACATTTTTGAAATTCCCTAATCATAGTTTGAAAACAGTACAACAAGCTAGCTTGTTCAAAACCATGGTGCATTACGAGGAAACTAAAACTATTTTTCTCTTGATCTTTCTTCAAAAAAAAAGTAATAATTATAATGCATAACACGGGTTTTTAGTTTTTATTGATATATGGGAATCTTTTCTATAATTGATTATGACAGTTGCATTTTTGACAAACGGTAACGGGTAACAAAAAAATAAAAGCATGAAAGTCTTTCATTGAAAGATGAATGAGAGAGAGGAATCCAAGAAATCAGTCGCCAGTCTTTCGAATAATAACTAGTTTTAGAAATGCCAAGTGTTGTTGACGTATTTTGTAACTACTACTGTAAAAACCTACTTCAAGTAACTTTAGTGGCGGCCCATGACAATGGTATAATTTGACATAAAAAATCCCTGTCGAAGTTTTAAAATAAGTGATACTAATTTACCCATACAATAAATAGTATCGTAATAAATTTAATGGAATAATATTTCTTTCTTATTAATTGAAAACTTTACAGTTTTAATCTTCAGCAATTAAAAATCTTGCATACTTTTACGACCCCGGATATTTTTGGCTTTTGGTCTTTGTTCGTGTCGACTTCCTTTGAGGGGTCAAGTTTGGTCTTGGAACTGATTTTCTTTTTCTCGATTTTTCTTCTTCTTCTTCTTCATCTTCACTTTCTCCATTCTAATTTTAAAAAAACAGTTTTAAGAGACATTTCCAGCTAAAATTATTATTATTACAAGAGAAACAAAAAAACTAACCCTGATTCCGGGAATCTGGAGACCAGTCTCATCGGCATCATTGGGCTAAATAAATAAAGCACACAAATTATTGAAAAATTTTCAATGAAAATATTTTTAAACTCAATAAAAAAAACCTTGGGATCAAAGCTTGGTCTTGGAACTGATTTTCTTTTTCTCGGTTTTTCTTCTTCATCTTCACTTTCTCCGTTCTAATTTTAAAAAATACAGTTTTAAGAAACATTTCCAGCTAAAATTATTATTATTACAAGAGAAACAAAAAAACTAACCCTGATTCCTGGAATCTGTAGACGAGTCTCAGCGGCATCATTGGGCTAAATAAAGCACACAAAATGTGTGTCACAAATTATTGAAAATATTTTTAAACTCAATAAAAACAACCTTGGGGTCAAAGCTTGGTCTTGCAACTGATTTTTCTTTTCTCGCCATTTCTTCTTCATCTTCACTTTCTCCATTCTATTTTTTTTAAATTACAGTTTTAAGAAATATTTCCAGCTAAAGTTATTATTATTACAAAAGAAACAAAAAAAACTAACCCTGATTCCGGGAATCTGTAGACGAGTCTCAGCGGCATCATTGGGCTAAATAAATTGTACAAGTTAGTCTCAATGCACAAACATAACATCATTATTTTTTAATTAAACCGAATTTATACCTGCGCATCAATTGAAACATTTCCATGTTCATCCTGCAACACATTAATCAAGGTAATGATTAAAACAAAATAATTAAAAAAAGTAAAATAAACAAAAACTACCACAAGAACTGCATCTCTTTTGCTGCGTTTAGTGGGACGTTTCCCAGAATTCTCCCACGCAACAGAAACAGTGAGACCAGCCTTCTTTGGAGCAGAGTACTGCATATCTGCAGGTAAGTAAGTTCGCCTGTATACAAAACAACAAGTAATAATAATGATTATTTTTTTTCAAAGCATCAACAATAACAAAGTGGCTAAAGTGAGTTTGTACGTGTTTTGGTAGAAAGGATCATCATTCCGTTTGAAGTACATGGGAGGAATTCTTGGCTCTGATGGATAGTCTTTCATTTCAAAGCTTGTTGATCTTTGGAGAATTAACCCAAGGGCGATGTCACAAGCGGCATACATTTTCTGTTTATTATTATTTTAAAAAAAAGGCATATTAGTATTGAAGATAAACATTAATGAAAATAGTAAAAAATCTTACACATAAGACATCTTCACTGTCTGGTTCCAAAGCATCCTTGTGATTTTTCATCCGTTCAACCAATGTTTTGTAAAATCCAAACGAATAACTATCGTTCTTAACAATAAGAGGTTCTAAAATGAACCACAGGCATTCCTTAATCTCCGTCTAGATTTTTTAAAAATGTAATGTTTAGAATTATAGATGATTTAATTAATTTTTAATACAGTTTCTTACCAATTCAGTGGGGTTGGTATAGGAAGTAAATCTAGGATTATGAGTTAGAACTGGGACTGCAAATACGAGCATGTAATCTGGCATAATGTGAGGTAACTGCTCTGCAGCTCTGTCAGAAGCTGTCATCAAAAGGCCTTTAATGTATTCACGTCGTTTTTCAATATCCGCAACCATGTAAGATCTAACAGTCATCCTTTGTTTTCGATCTGTTTCATATCCAACTAAGGCATAGTATCCCATAAAATCTAAAGGCAAGCACCTTGTAAGAAACAAAAATCAAAAAATATACAATCGAATGAGAACATGATATTTTCATTTGTTAGTTCTTACTTGTGTGGAATTCCTCGAGACAATCCTCTATGCAATTTCAGGGCAAATCGGCCTCTTACTTCTGGAACATCATCCTATATATACAAAATGTTCAGCGTTTAGTTAATATTAGCGACACATAATAAAGCATGATAATTATTAGTATTATTACTAACGTTCATCAATTTGGAGAGTGAACAAAACTGAGCCGCAGTAAACTGGTCACCAACGCCTTTTTGCTCACAAATCTTAAGCATACAACATCCTGCAGTTAATCGCAACCAAGCCTTCTCAGCCTCACTAAATTATTAAACAATAAAATATTTTATATACATAAAAATAATTTTAATAATAATAATCTTCATCTTTGTGATTATACTTGAATGGAATTATTGATTGGATGAATCCACCACCAGTTTCAACGAAAGCTGCCAACATTTTGAAAGTTTTCACTGCAGCCTTCAAGTCTGATTTGAGTCCCATCAGCCAACGAACGGTCGTCTTTAATCCTGCAATCTGTTACAAAATGTTTTACATAACATGCGAGACTCTTTATTTAGTATTCCTAAATTTACCATGCATCTTGTAATTTCTGGCAAATCCTCTTCATCGCACCAATTTCCAGGATTTTTCAACCTATCATCATCAGTTCTTTGTGGAGCAACTAGCAATTCTTTCACGATCTGCATAAGTTTCAACCCAAATTAAAAATATTTTACATAGAAATTAAGTGAATTGGTTACCTTCATTGAAATAATGGACTTCATGTCATATTTAAATTCTTCAGGCATCAGTAAAGCAATATGACCCAAAGCAACAACAGCTGTCCGGTAGTTAGTATTCTCCGGTTCTAAATTGGCTCTTAAAGCTTCAACCACTAGCCCAAAAAGGTGGTTCCTTGTGGATTCATTCATGTTAATATGAAGGCATCGAACTGCTTGTTTTCCATGCTTGGGACTTCCAGTAACCAGCATTGTCTGACATTGAGGCACAAGAGTTCCCATTACATTGTTATAAAATTGGCCTAATTGAAAGATTAAAATTTAATTTATCTTTTTCAATAAAATATATACATAAATTACCCATTGGTTTTGCTTTCCCTATAAATGAGAGGGCCGTCAAGACCTTAGGCTGCCCTTCTTCGCCAACAAATTCCAAAAGTTGAACCATCATTTTCAGAATATCTCCATCACAAAAGTGCAGTGGAAAAACAAAGGCCAGAATCTATTGGAATACGATATATAGATATTATTGATTAAACATACAAAGCCAATCAATCATAATGCTAAACAATGTAAAACGTACACCAATCAAATCCAATCCTCTCTCAAGAGCTGAATGTTTATCAAGTCCAAGACTGTCCAACACTTCCTTCTTTCCAGCAACAATCTCGTGCATAATAGTCATTAATTTCTAAATAGTTTGTAAAATTATTATAATATTATAAAATCATCTCATCGTAACAAGTAAATACATACGAGTATCGCTTCCTTGTCAATGAGTACGGAGGAAGTCCTTTCCAGCAGAAGTTTGATAGTATTATAGTACAAATTGGTCATAACAGGGGCTCCCAATTTTTTCAATACAACGTTCTGTAAGCAATTTAAATGTTAAATAAAACATCTATTTTTGTATGAATAATTATAATTTCTTACAGTATGTTCAGCGCAAGTTTTGCAATCAGTTCCTGGGCTTACAATCAGTTCCATTGTTCTAAAGAGATTTTTGTCTTGTTTCAAGTCTGTACTGAATTTACATAAAAACTCTGATGCTTTTACTGGATCAGGAAGAAATTTAGTTAACTGAGAAATCCGAATATTTAACTGTCGATCAAAATCAGGCTTATTGTCATTTCGGATGCTGTTGAGTAGTTCATTAACATGACGTCGAACTAACAACAAGTTCTTTTGTACTTCTACAAAAGCTTTGGAAGCATTTGTGTCAATTGTACCATAAAGATACAAAAGTTTCATCATTCTGTCGTAAGGCTCAAATGTGTAAGGAACCAAGCATGTGTTTACAAGTCTTTCAACAAGGATTCGGTCATCCAAGGACTGCATGTAGTAGACATGCAAGATTTTGTCTTTTATCCAATTTACTGCCCTTTTCGTAGCTTCTGGAACGTACTCTGCATTGAGATGTCTCTTATAGATTAAGGCTAAACCTTGCACGGCTTCTCGACGAATTTTGAACTGCAATGCATAATGACAGTGGCAGTAAGTAATTAATTTTAAATTTTCCAAAAGCAAATTTTCTAGCTCACCTTTTTATCCAGAGTTCTTTCCTTTACATAATTAAGCAGATCATCGCTCTCAGATACTACATTAAAATCTATTCTAGCTGTGGCCACAATAGCCTTCACAACCTCAAAACGAACATTTTCTTCAGAATCATGTTGTCGCAACTATATATTTAATATATAAATATATATTAAATTATGAAGCAATAAAGGTTTTTTTAATAAATCTACTTTGTTAATAATTGTACCTTTAGAGCTTCCACAATATCGCCTCGAAGTTCTGCGTGGTTGAGTAAAAAGTGCATTGAATACTGTACACATTTGATTCGAATAGAAACACTGACATCATTGAATCTAAATTAAAAAGTTCATTTTTTACCTTATTAAAATCATCGATATGAAAGAATAAAATATTATACCTGCTGATGAAGGCTTGCCATAAAGGAGTGTGATGTATTGCTAATGTGGATTCCTTTTCGGAAAACATTCTTGCAAGAAGAGAAACGGATCCTAATCTCTCAGATTCGTCTGTACTCTTTAACTTGTATTCGAGTTGAGGTATGACGGACAATAAAATACTGGGGCAAATGTGGTTTAACTCGTAAATTAAATCATAAACTTTGTGTGCAATAAGAAGATTGATTTCATCTTTTCCACAAATTAGAACTTGATTGAAAAACTGGAAACAAAAATCAAAAATAGTAATGTAAAGTCTGATGATTATATTTATTTATTCTCGTAGTTTTGAACTTACGTTCTGAATATAAGGCTCCAATGTTTCAGAACACTTGATGATTAGTTCCTTTGCGAGGTTGTAGGCATTTTTCTTGGAAGTCTTGATTGGCTCCACAATATTGCTTAGAATTATATTGAGCAGTTCATTGGAAACAGAGTCACATTCGGAAACCAAAGGGCACAAAACATCCAGCATAAATGATTTAACTTTTCCAGAATGTTCATCACTGTTAATTAAAATATTTTGATTATAAATATTGATTGAGAATATTTGCTATTCTCTGTTATGCATTGATTAACTTACTTGACGATTGAGAAAATTAATTCAAACAAGCTGCAAAAAATGTCTTGAGCGTCATCAAGTTCGAAACACATGTTGAATGATTTAACATAAGCTAAATTCTCGAGTAAGTAAAAATATCGCTTGAACGCAGCATCCTTTGGATCTTTCAACCCTTCAAGCTGGCTAATCAAGAATCTGAATATAGTCTGGAAAAAAGAAGTATAAATGTTGTCATCAATCTATTTTCAACAAATACAAATAATAAATAAGCACGGCTTACCTTAACTTGCTCCTGATCCTTGTATGGAGCTTCTGGGGCGTAAATTCTAAGAATGTCCGCGATACAACAGGCCACAAGAAGTCGCACATCTTTGCTCTGATGACGTAAAAATCCATCTTCCGCCAAATGAAGGCAGACGGGGACATATTCGTCATAAGCATTTTCTTCTTGTCCCATACTTTGAAAGGCAGAGGCGAGGACCTTGAGTCTTCTTATCAGCTCATCTGCGTGCATGTCCTCTTGGACATCCTTGCACCCGGCAGGATAAAGTATTGCGTCTGTGGACGTGGACATGACCAGCTTTTGCTGGCGAGTCGGACGACCAGCCATTGTCCCTCTGTTCACAATTTTCACAGAACAGAACGATAATCGAAAATTGTCGAAATCAACAGTTACTTGACAAATGTCAAAAACCCCGGCCAAATTTTATTTCTGAAATTTGCAAAAAATGATAACAGCTAATTAAAATTATTTTTTTAAAAACTTCTTGCAACTTTTCCCTCCCTTCTCTTAAATTTACAATTGCATAGTAGTGTAATTTTACCTTATCTGAGGCTTAATAGTCTCAAATGATTTTTCAAAAAACTGAAGTGGCAGTTGATGGAGAATAGACCGGCGAGGGTTTGTTTTGGGTCTGGGGGCCCTTGGGGGCTGGGTCGCGGGTTGGGGTCCTTGACAGCCG
>JAQIXN010001677.1:0-16231 GCA_034698145.1 Proisotoma minuta
TTTCTGGATCCATGAAGGTCTCTTGGATGCCAATTGACTCATAATATTGCTTTGTGGAGAAGTGCAGAATGTAAAATATGCAATTTTTATATTCAGAAAATTGTAATTCAAAGTTGGAACTAATATTGTAGCAGCTTTTTAATACCAGTGCTAAAAATACAAGTAAAACTTGTAGCGCAGTCATCGTCAGGGCGATCTAATTTCTGTTTAATCAATTATGTTGAAAAATAATATTCAGATTTGATGATAGAACAATGAAAATGCCAATTTAGAAATTAAACGTGTCAAATTTCAAATTTTGTATTTGTTTTGCATTATTGATTTTTTGTTGAATAAATATTAAGTTGAAAGTCAAGATGTTTAAATATTGACATTGTTGACAAAGTTCCACAATTTTTTTCAACTCTGTATGACATTTTGTCAGGAAGTGGTTTATGAGTGGTAAATCAAATAAAACTACAATCAATTTAA
Source organism: Proisotoma minuta (assembly GCA_034698145.1). Lineage (NCBI taxonomy): Eukaryota > Metazoa > Arthropoda > Collembola > Entomobryomorpha > Isotomidae > Proisotoma > Proisotoma minuta. The sequence goes on from JAQIXN010001677.1 coordinate 472, forward strand.
TGTTCTGCATGATGAAGAGTAATTCTACATTTTATATATTTTTTCTTGTTTTTAATTTGTTTACATTTTTTCAAATAAATTTATCCATAAATTTGATTTTTCATAATCCTAATGATATCGTTATAAACATAAATATCTGCATCGATCCCCAAAACATGATCCATATGTGTCCAGTCCGAATTTCCCACGCTCTTAAATAATTTCAGGTTAGATCCCAAAGCAAAACCCGTTTTGCTAGCGTCCTAATAATATTTATAAATATAGGATTAAAATTAGCAAAAAATGAATCAAATTTTATGTACAAGTGGAGTCGCAATGTTATCGTTTGGTCCCGAAAATATCACCACGGGGGAATTGAAATTTGACCAGTTATAACTTGGTGGCCTGGCTCTGCCATAGATTTCCAAATTCTTCACAATTCCATAGTCGTACTGTCCAAATCTTGGAAAAAAATCGTGCTGGGAAAGATGAGACATTGTTCTCAAAGATGTGGTATCGGGTAAATGAGCCAACACTCCAGGCAACATAGTCTGCAGAAAAACAAATCATTTACAAATCTAAACACATTTTTTTAAATTCTCAAATTACAAAATTAGTTTGGCAAATATCCATTCCAAAAATTCCACCAAATGCTGTATTACATAATAGACACTGAAAATATTTACATATATAGATGCAGGTTAAGCATAAAAAATAATTAATTACAGATACATATTTACATTGACAGCAGCAATGGGACAAAGATCAGTCAAAGGCCCAATAATTTGTTCCATAGAATCTGGAGAAAATTTTCCTCCTCGAACCCGCTCTTGGACTTGCTGAAAAAAGTAAAGTTTACCGAAACTTATTTTCTAAAAATGTAATGTTTCATTTACTTCCATCTCGTAATCCAGAGTTTGGAGTGCGAGTGCTCTTAACGCAGGATTTGTCATGTTTGCAATGTAGCCGGCAGTAGCAAGGGAGAACATTGTTCGGATCTTTGCGTTAAATTCTGGTCGCTCAGTCAAGGCAACAAAAAGTTGCGTCGTCCCTAGCGAATGTCCAATGTAGTAAATTGAATCTTGTCCAGTTAAATTCGTTATGTGGTTAATTTGGGCAGGGATGTCATAAATTCCCATTTCATGAAAACTGGAAATATAATACCAATTACTTTAAAGATTTCCAAAAATCTTTGTCTATACCGACCTAAAGTCCCAGTAGCGTTGGTCATCAGGGTCGTCGTGTTTTAGCCAGACGTGATCCAAAGAATAAGAGGTACCTCTGGCATTTCCAAGCCATACATCAAATCCCGCGTCAGCGAGCATGAAAATCAGAGCTCTTTCTGAAGGTTGCCACATCCATTGAGCAGATGAAGCCAGAACTCCGTGCATAAGAAGAACTGGGATTTTTCCTTCGCGTTTCGGGCTTTTATTTGTGAACGGGATTCGAAAAAGTGTCAATTTGTACCCGTCTTCTGTTTCAACGTCTCCATGAGTTTCCACCGGGTAGCCCAAACGAGCAATTAGCTCCGACTGAAATTACCATATTTAAAAAAAATAATTTAAAAAAATGCATTGTTGACCAAACCGTTGTTAAGTTGTCATAATTTGGATATTTTTCAAAAACTTCTGTCACTAATCCTCCACAAAGGGAAGGGGTTAAATTTGCGATGCAACAAAGTGATTTATGGAGGATACAAATATCATAAGATAAACTAGACTTTCCATCCTGAAAGTAAAATTATCTGTACTATTTCTATTTCCAGTGAAATTTCGATAGTTCAAAAGCAAGTAATTTTATAGATTGATAAAATTAATTGATTTAAAACTGGCGACACCACATATACTTAATTTATTAATTCATATTCATATTTGCATATATCTAATTACTATAGTAATTAACCACGCAAGTCTTCTGTGAATCATTTGTTAATCATGTAATGTGCTTTAGTCAAACATATATTAAGATGCCACAAACAGCTTTCTTTTATAGCTTCGCGGTTGCAATTTGAAATTTCGAACTCTAAAATTGCACACGGATTAGTAACCACAAAGTTACAGCATTTTAAAATTACAATTTGAAACCAATGCTGTACTTCCACGTGAACATTAATCACTTGTTCATGATGTTATTTTTTTTATTTCAAATAAATAAAATTTGACACGTCAACCATTTTCTGTATGATATTTATGTTGTCATCAATATTTATGGAGTGTGCGACAAACTTTGTACCCAATTAGTTTCTGTCATATTTCAGGAAACATTGAATTAAACCAACTTCACCACATCCGAAATCATATAAATATAAATTTGCCATTATTTCCTCTTAATGTTTCCACTCTTTAGTCTCGTTTTAGCTTTAGACAATTGTAAAATAATTACTTTTTTCGTAAAGTATTTAAAATGACAATTAAGATTTTATTGGTGACATCTGTAGTTTTAATGATCACAGATAATTTTTCTGCTGCACAATTATCACAGGGAACATTTGTTGCCAATCCAATACCATTTCCCAAATATGATGCTGTCGAATTTGAACACTTGAATAAAAAAGTGATATGCGCAATAAATTATCCATTCAATCTTTCATTTGTAAATTTCACAAAATGCAATGGGATTTTGTATAATGCTGGAAGAGTGAGGGAAAATGATTCGGAAGTTGTTGTGGGTGAGTCATCTTGGCATTTTTTTCATTTTAAAAAGACTTACCTTTTCCTTTCCACATTGCAGTGACTCCAGACAAGGATTACATTCAAAATCTTTTTGAAATCAAGAAATCTCACAACATGTCTCTAATTCTGTCAATTGGTTCTTGGAACAGTGGAACAACCCAATTTCAAAACCTCCAACAAAATATGACAAAGCTCGCCAAGTTTTCAAAATCTGTGGAAAATTTGCTAAGCACAACACCATTCGACTCCATTTCGTTAAACTGGATGTGGCCGGGGGTCGGCTACAGAAATGGGACAACCGAGGACAAAACAGGACTCGCTCTCATCGCGGAAAAAGTGCGAGAAGGCATTTCTTCTGCAGGAGAAGGAAGTTTGTACATGTTGCTCAATGGAGAAGCTGCAATATTAAAAGAGCATTATTGCCTGAAAAAACTATCAAAAATAGTGGATTACTTTCTCCTCCTTGCTCAGGACTATCATGGGGATTGGGAACAAGGAAGGGTCACAAATCACCCCGCCCCAATCTCAAAGGTCAAGGAAGCCTTGGACTACGCGTTGAGTGAAATAGAGCCACAAAAGATAATTCTAGGGATCCCTCTGTTTGGCAGGACCTTTTTACTACTAAATAGTACCACAGGGGATGGTTTGGGTCAGCCTTTTAAAGGGTCATTTAAATCCAGAGCTGGATTAAATGGCGAAATGTCATATGGGGAAATATGTTTCGAGATTAAAAATGACGTTAACTGGAATGTTTATTGGGACGAGCATGAGAGTACGTTGTACATGGTCAATGGACAGAAATGGGTGAGTTTTGATGGTTACATTGGTGCAAGGGCCAAGGTTGACCTGGTCACGAAAAAAAAGTTGGCCGGCGTCTTTGGGTGGACAATGGACAGAGATGATCTTCAAGGAGAGTGTGGTCTTTGGGGGGTTGTTGTGGGGGAACTTGGAAAATCCGCTGATCATCATCATATTAGCCAAGGGGAGAAAGCATCAGCTCATCATGAGCGTGGGTTGAGGACAAACAATGAAACAATTAATGACTCAAAAAGTACAAAAAGTAGCGGAAGTTGGACAAAAATGACGACATTTGCATTTGTTTTTCCTTTTCTTTTTTATCTTGTGGCTTGAGGTTAATGTTAAAGCACAGTCTACGCATTTTACTAAATTTGAATAATAAAACCAAAAATTAAAGTAAAGAACTAAAACTTTTTATTGCAAATCGAATATAATTCTTGCATTAGGGAACATTAATTTAAATTGCACAAGAACAGAGTTTCTCCAATCTTTAAAGCCTTCACTTATTGGTACACAATGGTCACCATTAAAATTTTCCGAAACTCTGAAAACAATAGTTTGTAAAGCAGAAAAATTTGATGCATAATCAAAAATAGCTTCATCAAAGTTTAGTTCTCGCCCCTTACGGCAAAGTTCAATATGTAGCTTTGTTAATTTAGGGCACTTTAATTTTAATAAATCTGGTAACCAACCCGAGAAATTTTTCAGGATTAAAACTTCGAGAGAGTGTTTATTTTTGTCCAACAGATCGAAAAAATCTTCAAATCTTCCAGATCCCAAATGAAGCTTTAACTTTTTAAATGTTTGGGGAAAAGTTACCAAATGTTTAATTCCATCTGAACAAATTTTTTCCGTTACGGACAAGGAATTTAATTTTGGGAGTAGGTTCCAATCTCGAGAGTTGTCTTTGGGATCAAGAAGTGGGCTGAGAAAATTGGCTTCATTTAAATCTTGAACGATAATTTCTTCTATGTTTGGAGCACTTTTGTAAAGTGGTTTGTAGAATTCCAATGCATTCAAACCACACAATTTTTTGTTCAAGAACAAAGTGTCAAGCTGGAGAATTCGGAGTTTTGGAAAATTAATGCTTTCCCTAAAATCGAATAGAGGAATCTCCACAATTCTTGCAAATGTGTCGTAAGGATAAGAAATTTCCAGTTTTTCCAACGTGGACGAATGATGTTGCAGAATGTCATTGTAAAGCTTCATTTCCTGCTTCTTTTGAATTTGCAGTATGGCTTCACGCCCCACTTTCCAATAAAATAAAGATTCTGGATAAGGGGAGACTTTCAGTATAATCTTCAGATTTTGAAATTTTTCTTTAAATGCTTTGATTTCAGTTTGTAGTTTGCGAATGTCTCGTCCCCATAATTTTATTGTGAAAATGGCCCTTCTTTTAAATTCTAGACTTACAGCATTATTCCAAGTTTTGCTAACAAGACGCACAGTTTTTAAATCGCCAACTGGAAGAAAGGCTGCGACTTTTTCAATTATCTGAAATAAATTTAACAAGCTGCAGTAAATGGTTAAAAAATAAATATGTATATACTCACATCAATATTCAACTCGACAGATTGCTCGTTAACTTCCAAATCAATTTCTTTTCCCTGTTTCAAACTTTGTTTTCCTATTTTAACGTTTTTAGATTTGAATCCACAAAACATGTTTAATTTTATCTTTTTGTTATTTATTTATAAAATAATTTTGACCAGTCGATTCTAATGCAAAATTTAACTTTATTTGCCAGTGAAACCATTAATTGTATGATTACAGATAAATAGACTGATAGCGATAAGAAAATGCTCACACATACATATTATAAATAGTATGCTTACAAAGCCTAACTTTTTAACAATTTAATCCGTAATACAGAATGTTCGCAAGCATAAATAAATTTTACTAAAGTAACATTTATTCTGGGAATATTTTATGTACATTTAATTTAATCAAGAACTGATGTCTCAGTGGATTCTTCTACGTTTGGTTCGGTAGCATCCGACTGGACCTCTTCAATGGTTTCAGTGTTAATTTCGATAAGTTCTGTAGTTGCATCTACGATGGTTACAGCTTCCGTAGTTGATCCTTCGATAGTTTCAGCGGTTCTCTCGGAAATTTCTTCAGGAACTGGAATCTCAGTTGACGGCACCTCACTGGATGTGGTCATTGTGGTCGTCGTAGTTGTTGGAATATTTGTGCAGTTCCATCTAAACAAAATGCTCCGTTTGGACCTGTCGCAGACACAAACTTGACCCTCGTGTGTAAACCGAACTTCTCTCCTTACTCCGGGAATAACCACGCAGACCTCTAAATTAATTAAGACCTTGAGAGATATTTTTAAGATTCTAGAAAATAATTTCAGCTAATCACAACTTACTTCCTTTTATCTTATTGCTGTCTCTTGCCATCCCATCAGCCAACGAATCTCGTCCAAGCCTTTCATATTGTTGGGGGGTTGCCTCTGATTTTGTAACGGTAGTGGCTAGGAATATGAAAGCCGCTAATCCGAAAAACGTTTTCATTTTGATTTTAAATGTGGATAATTGTTTTACTCTCGGGTTTTGAATTACTTTTCAGCAGACCTTCAACTTCAATATTGTCATCTTTTCAGAGCACTCAAATCCTAATAGGAATTTATTAATGTGCAGATGGTATTTTAAATGCGACAATTTATTATCCGAATAATTCTTTATGTCCAACTGCTAATTGTAAGTAGTAATATTCACTTTTAATGAATTTATTAATATATCGATACTTATAGCGTTTTAAACTTTTATCTGATCAAATTTTAATTTAATATTAGTATCCGATTGTTAACACCAAACATGACATAGACTCGTGATTCACAAACTATACATAAATTTTGAATTAGCTTCTGTTAGCTGCAAAAACAAAATTTTTCCATAACAAATACAAAAATCGTGAGCCCAAGTCCCATCAACCAAAGATAAAAAGAAATCTTAATTTGTGACTCCAAGCTTAATGGATAGAGTCTTGGGGATGACAAAGCAGCCTTAAAATTCTGAGGGTAAACTTGAAGCTTTCTCCAAGAATTTGCGTGAACCCAAAACCAATCTAGACCAGATTGATAAATCCAACTCATAACTTGAAATGCACGATGAGAAGAATAAAGTAAAAAGTGCCAATGAGGCATGAAAGTAATTGTTTGATCTCGTTTTAGAAAATAGCAATTATACTCGGGAAGAAGTAGCCCTTCTTTCTTTATCCTCATTTCTCGGGAATATTCATTTAGCTGAAAATAATCGAATGCTTTCTTCCGAATCATCTCAGATATTTTGTTGATTTGGGATGTATAATTTACAACCACAAAATTTTCGGCTGTCCAATTCATTTCTACTTTTGCTGTTGTCCACAGTTTTTCTGCAATTAGCTTTCCATATATTCCATAACTTGGTATTTCTGTCTCATGCCGAATAATTAGTCGGTAACCATGCTCATTTAAAAGTTGATTCAACGTTGTAATTGTCTGTTGTGAAAGCTGGGATATGAAATAACTCGCACAAACACCCAAATACAAATTTGTCAACACTAGAGTGCAAAGAGAAAATAAAACCAATAAAATCTGCAATTTCCTACTCTTAACTATACCAGCAACATTCAGCGAGTTTGTGAACCAACTGGATAAAACTATTATTGAAACAGACATGAACCAAATCCAGCTTCGCGAAGAATTTTCACTTGTTCCCAAAATTATGGCAGTAACAACGAGGGATGTGATGCAAATAAATAGCCATACAGAGGGGTCGAATGGTAACAACAAGACTTTCCACTCTGCTCTGTTCCCAAATGCATGTTTCCGATTTTCCGTACAGTACATAAATGGCGAGCTAATGGAGGGGGGTGCAAAGATCACAGACTTGAACCGGCTGACCTTTTTCATGTCCCGAGCACTTAGACCTGTCCACAGGTGGACAAATGTGACGTAAAGTTTCCTTTGCGTCGGGTCTCTTGATGATGTAAATCCAACGCTCAAATTCATTTTCCTGGCCAAAATATCCATAATTGAGCCGTGATGGGTGCAATAATATCTCATTGTTACATCTTGATTTATGCAAGAATGATTTGAAGCGACGTGAGGTACAAGTCGAATTAATTGGCTTGGAGGAAATTTAGCTTCGTTGTACTCAAAATGTGCGTCCATCAAATCACACGTTTTATTAATTGCTATTATTTTTGTATGTGGACAAAAGTAGCAGTACAAATAGTTGCCAGTCGAATCAATTATTGTCAGTGGGATGTAAAATAATTTATTCTCAAGGTTTTGCACAAGTTCTTTTGTGGTAGCATTTTTGAGCACAACAAGAAGCATTTTGTTTTTTGTGAAGATGAAATTAGAACTTTCAATTGCATTAACTATAGTTTCAAATTGCAGGTTGAAAAGGACAACTATTTTGAAGATTTCGATATTTTGACCGATAATGTTTGCCGAACTTGTAGATGTGTTTGCTGACAACAAATTTGTGAGTCGAAATGATTTTTCTGCGTAGAGAATGAAACTGACGATTTCCGTATCGAATACTTTCGATGTATTCACTATGCTTTCACTAAAGTAAAAATCATAAAAAATGTGTCTATTTCGTTCTGAAGACGAAGGTAAGGAAAATTCGAAGGATTTTTGAATATAAAATATCTGTAAAAATATTGAAGCACAAGAAGTTGCAGGTAGCATTTAATTTTTTGTACTTTCCAAAAAACGTAAAAAACACAGATATAGTTAACGTTCCACAGAATGTAGATATAATTAATGTAATTAAATTTAAAGCTTCATGTTTATATGCCAAAAAATTTTTATTATAAGAATGCTCAAAATTGATTGACTGCACTTTTACCTATGTAAGTATATACACACTTCCTGTCTAGACAGAAATAATTTGCTCAATTTCAGGAAACCTTTACTCAACTTAAGTTACTTGTGACATTGCATTCTTTGTTTTTCGTATTATCTATTAAAGTTCTAAAAGTTCTCTCCAATCACCAATAATTTAAGAATAATTGAAACTAGCAAGCAAACATGTGTAAAAATCATGTAGATAAGTAATAAATAGAATACTTTCCAATTTTTTAAGTTCGAAAACTGCATTTGAATAATTAACTGGGAAATTGGACTAATGGCAAAACGTTTCGAGAAAAGATGGTGTCAAGTAAATAAATAAGTAAAATAAATGTATGCATTTGTAGATTTACAAACATTTCAATTAAAACCAAGTTACATGGACATAAATATCTATCTACTTATATAAAATGAAAAACTGTTTCTGCTCTGCAATTACAAAGTAATTCAATCCCATAATTAACCACAAGCCATTAAATTATTTTAAAGACAACTATATATACGTCACGTTGACAGCTCACTTATTGTTTTCGCAATTATATAAAGCATCGGGTTACCTCAGTGTTTCGTGAGTGTTATTTTATAACTTTACTGGACAATCGATAAAAAGTAATGGGTTTGTTATTCCAATTTTTCCGTTGGCCACAATTTGGTCACTTTCTTTTGTCCTTGTGTTAAAAGTTGTTTTGTACAAAAACTTTTTTTACATTTAGTTTTAGCTTTGAGTGCATTCAAATGCAAAAAGTATTCAAATAGATAATTGAACATTTTTGTTAAGCTGAGGAATTTGGCAAAAATTAAATTTAGCTATTCGTTCTAATCTATTTACGTAACTTTCTGTAAATATTTTAAGAAATGAAACTGGAAAAAATGAGCGTTTGTTAGTTTATAATTAATTCTTTGTCACTTTTATTTACTTTTAAAATTCAAATATTATTAAATATTTTCGCTTTTGATTAGTATAAACTAAAGATGAATGGATGAAATGGATCGTTCTTGTCGACTGTATAAACATATTTAACGATCCCTTTTAAAAACAAAAATTGGGTCAAATTTTGTCATAATAAGAAATTGTATAAGCGAATTACAAATTAAACAAAAATAAATATAATTATAAAAAGTTTGAAGCAAGTTTAATTATCGAATGTTCTCTTCTTTAAATATGTTGACTTTACAACCATGTATACAAAACCTGTAACTTTAAATTTTCATTTATCTAGTTTCATTAACCATTAACACGTGTTGAACTTAATCTCTGCAGGAGTCAAAACATTAGTATCAAAAATAACTTTGCTAAGCAATGATTGCTTAAATGTCAGTAGGGTTTCTCATTCTTAATGCTAAAAAATAATGACAACTCTCTTAATATATTTATTGTTCATGTTCAATATTTGGCATTTGATTCCGTCGTCACTTGCCGTCTGTAAAGTAATTTGTTCTTTACTATTTGACAGTGTATTATTTATATATTATCCATAAATGTTTTTATGGCTGAAGCCGAGGCAAAATCTTTATTTCTGAAACTGGAACACAACCTTAACTTTATGAGCTTATAGCATTTATAAATAGCTTATAAGTAGCATGTGTTTTGCAAATGTATTAAAGTCGATATCAATGACTAGTACACGTGTTTTTTTACATTCTGCCAATTTCTCGAGTACTTTAAGATTTTACGCTAAGCACTTTAAGATTAGATTCGAACTTTTGCTTGGGGCATAAAAGAATACAATCCAAGAGCTCAGGTTTTGAGAAAATCGAAACCTGAAAAAGGGACAAAATGAGACAAAAGCAAAAGTCTCAATTTGCCTTCCATTTTCTTTGCTTATACTTCACCCTGGGATGCGTTAGTGGGGAAAATATCGAAGTTTTGGGCCCTGACGGTTTGCTTACGATGAAATGGAAGGTGGACAAGACGGACATCACCTTCGAACTGATTGCAAATACGACTGGGTATGTGGGGATTGGAATTTCACCTTCCGGAAGCATGAAAGGAGCAGATTTATTTGTGGGTGGGGTTGACAAGGATGGGAATCCGTATTCTCAGGTAAATATTTGAAAACATGTGAAACAATGTAATTTTACAAATGTACTAAAAACAAACATTCCAGGATATGTATTCAAAAGAGAATAATATTCCTTTGAACGATACAACTTCAGACTGGAACTTGCTATCGGCTAGTGAAGAAAACGGCGTGACAACCCTCAAAGTTTCCAGGAAGCTCGATACTTGTGACGAACAAGATTATCCCATTGAGGTAATACATTTTAATTCAGTTAATTTAATTGTAATACATAATTTTTGCAGGAGGGGACGACAAGATTGATTGTGTCTCTGGGAGAAACTGACGAAATTAAATACCACGGAGCTTTGAGAGGGTCGAAATCATTAAATCTTCTGAAAACTTCAAATGAGGAAGAACTTTTCAACAAAATGAAGCCAAAGTAATTTACAGATCTTGACTTTAAAATTATAGAAAAAATCTTAATTCTATTTTGTATTAAATTTAGCCTGAAGCACCAAAACATTAGAACCAACATAACAATGATGCCACAATGGATAGCCCCCTACGCTTGCTCATTTCACAAATTTGAAGCTAAAGAGGATCATCACATTGTTGCCGTGAGTATAATTTAACCGGACTTGGAAAACTCAATGCTGAAATTAACTTTACTGGTTGTAGTTTGAAGCTTATCTGCCTGATGAGAAATCTCTTCGACACACTCACCATTTTATAGTGTACTATTGTCACACTCATGGGGATGCTGAATTAGAGAAAGCACTGGAAAGTAGCATTAATGGCTCTAGTCATAAGTGTTATTATCCCGATCAGGAAAATTTGCAACAATCGAGACATGCGTGCACGCAACACCTCTTTATTTGGGCTATTGGAGGAAAGGTATGGAACTAATTTGCATATGAACAAAAGCTATAAATAATCTAAGTATTATGTGCTTTACAGAAATTCATACTTCCTGAAGAAGTTGGCTATCGCATTGGAGGTGGACATTACTTAATGCTTGAGGTACTTTTTAGAAAAATAGTCAACCTTTTATCTCCCCTTACCTCGAGAACCGTTCCTCTTGTCATATATGTCTGTCTGTCACGCAGGGTTTCCCTATATTTTTTTATTTTTGTCTATTCAAATTTTATGGAAGGGAACGTTTGTTTTAGATTAAAAAGTTCCGTTTAGAAAGGTTAAAACATTTTATATTAGTATTAGTATATAGCTATTTTCAATCATTGCAATATTTTGCTGTGATCGTGATGTAATTATTTATATTTTTAAAGGTCCACTACGACAATCCAAAAGAACTTTCTGATGTCACATTTGAAACAGGCGTCACATTTTACTATACTGACAAATTGAGGTAAGTAACTTTAATTTACATCTTAGATTATTAAATCTTTAAATATGCTATTTTTTAGAAAATTTGATGCTGGGGTATTGACCGTGGGTCACGAAGTTTCTCGTTCCCTTGTTGTGCCTCCGGATGTTTCAAAGTTTATCGTCGTCGGTCACTGCTCACCACAATGCACAAATTCAGACATGTTTCCTGAAAATGGAATCCAGGTTTTTGCAAATGGGCTCCACAGTCACTTGGCAGGGAGACAATTGAAGTTGCGACACTTCCGAGGAAATACTGAGCTTCCGTACATCGACTTTGAAAAGAACTACGACTTTGATTTCCAACAAAATAGAATTCTTCCCCAGCTCGTCCAAATCCTCCCAGGAGACCAGTTGACAGTTGGTAAGCTAATAAGAAATATGCAATTAAAAGTTTTAATTTAAAACGTTAATTCATTTTTTGTAAAGAGTGCACATACGACTCGACCAATAGAAATGGAGAATTAATATTTGGGGGCTTGGAGACAAAGGAAGAAATGTGTATGTCGTTTTTGTGGCACTATCCCAAGTCTTCTTTGGATTTATGCGAGTCGCATGTTCAATGGAAGGCTAGGGAAAAATATGGGCAAGTATTTTCTTCTCAAATAACCAAACAAAATTATCAAACCATTACGAAAACGCTTGAAATCTTTTACAGATATCTCCGTTCCCTCAACTGGACGGACGAAATAAAGGCCGATATACAAGAAACACGAAGATTTGGAACACATGACGCCTTTTGCCATAATCGCCTCTTCTTTCAGCCTTACATGACAGCTGAACGACAACCAAATGGAAGTATAAGCTATCCTCCAAACTTGGAAACCTACCAAGCGCCAGACAACTGCGAATCAAGTGGACATTTGCTCATCATCATCATTGTGTTGACCGTAGTATTTGTAGTGATTGTGGCAGCAATTGTTGGGATCTTCTTGCGCCGAAAGTATAAATTGTTTTAGTTATAATTTGTGAGCCGAGTTATTAATTTACATTGTATTGGTTAAATTGCGTGACAGTGTTACTGACAAAATTTGATTGCTTTTCTGTGGCTTTTGTCCTGTTATGATTTGTCTTGTAAAATGAATTCATCAATAAAACTTTATATTAAAGCCACTTTTATAAGCAATCTTGTACGTAGAAATTTTTTTCAATTAAAGTTAGCCGCATTTAATTTAGATTGTGTAAGTACAAAATTCCGAAAAGGTATTTATAAACTTTGTTTCGTGCTAAAAATTCTTTAGTCATCAATTTCAACTGCAAGCAATTTTCTGAAATTCCAAAAGTCATGATGTTTACTCGAACCAATAAATTGGGGCTAGATGCTGAATATAATTTTTGGAGCCCGAAACAAGCTAAAAATCATTTATTCTCGGAATATTGCATAGAAAGCAGTTTGCATGGGTTAAGGTACATTGGTCAATCAAAGCGACATTTTGTGGAAAAGTAAGAATGCTTTTCAAAATTATATTTCGAATCATGCATTTTAAAATAAAAAATTCTCTAGAATATTTTGGATGATTGCTTTCTGCGTCGGAGTTTCAGTGTCCATACTTTTCATTTCACAAGTTTGGGGAAAATACCAAACGACTCCAGTAATAACTGTTTTCCAACCATCTCAAACAACAATAGATCGCATAACATTTCCTGCAATTACCATCTGCAACACCAATAATGTCATCAAATCTGTTGCAGAGCAATATATGAGGTTACTAAATAAAAAAATTATTTCAGAAAAAATCATCAAAATAAAAATATAAATTCATAGACGAGTTGAAGAAGATCCCGAAAGTAAAGATGCTTTCACCGATCTCCATTTGATGGACCATATTTGTCGAACGTCCACAACTTTCTCGGAATCCTTCAACTTTTCCCTAGAACACGGAAACATTAGAAGTGAAGTCCGAAAAGAGCTTCAAAATTTCAAGAAACTTTATCCAACAGCATTTCGCAACATGACAAAGAAAGTTACAGACACTTTGAGAGATGTAAGTATGCAGAGATTTATCATACCTTAATTTAGATCTACTATTTACTTATTTTGTTTCAGGTTTCCCAAAAATGCGACGCCATGATTTTACTTTGCATGTGGAATGACCAAATACAAAATTGCAGCGAACTGTTTGTTGAAATTGAGACGGATTTCGGCTACTGTTGTGTGTTTAACATGATGCCTCAATCTTTGTTATTGAGACTCAGGTGAGAGAAAATAAATATTTCCAAAATTATGTTGTCAACAATTTCAGAAATGACAAACGTGACAATGAGTCTGTGGTGAAACAATGGGCTGCATTGGATTTGGACACGGACAAATTAGTTGATGACGATGAACCCGAAGAGGTTAATTTCGAAGCTAAAGATAAAATAGTGAGGAATAAATATCCATACCGGCAACATCGTGCGGGGAAAACCACGGGACTTTCCGTTTTACTTGACCCAGATTTGGATTCTTATTTCTGTGCAAATACTGACAGTCAGGGATTCATGGTTAATAAAAAAAGTGGATTTATGTATATGCCAAATGGACATTTGTTGTTGTATTTGTTTTTTAGGCTTTGGCACATTTGCCCCTGGATTTTCCAAACATAGCAGATAAAGGAGTTGCAATTAAACCGAATACTGAAACATATTTAAAAATCCGACCAGAAATTATTCTTGCGGATGATGGCATCAAGGATTTTGCATTGGTAGAAAGTTGTTGCATTGTTTGGTAAATGGTTTATAATTAAATATTGATAGGAAAAACGGAAATGCTACTTTGGAAAGGAATATTCTTTAAAATATTTCGATTTCTATACCGCTGCAAATTGTGAAAATGAATGTATGGCCAATATCACATTTAAAGAATGTGGCTGCATTCGATACTTTATGCCACGTAAGTGTCAGGGACAAAATATTTAAAATGGTAAATCTCTTTCGCATCTCTATAATTTAGGGGATGAGACACAGCACATTTGCGGAGCAAAGCGATTCAATTGTTCGGAAGTAGTTCGAAGTATAAAAGATACACACGCACATAGACGAATTTTGTTAATTTTTGCATACAATGTACAATTTAGAGAGACTGATACAAGATGGGCTTAATAAACATTGTCGAATGTGTCGTCGGCCTTGTACGGATATTGAATTTCAGATGACAACAAGTTACATGCCTTTGCGACACGATGTTCCACTCTGGGAATATCCAAATGGAACAGACGCACCATGGTAAAGTTATATAATGTCATTTAGAGCCATTTTTATATTGAAAATGCCATAATGTTATTAATTTTTTACTCCTATTGCAGGACTTATAAAAATGTCTCACTTCTCCACATTCATTACGCAGTGAGCTCAACTTACCCAAAGCAACGGAAAGAGCTTTATGGATTTGTGGATCTTCTCTCAAACACTGGTGGGATTTTAGGACTTTGTTTGGGCTTCAGCGTCTTAAGCCTTTTGGAAATATTGTATTTTGTTACCCTGAGACTTTACTGTCAAACCAAAAGAGGAAAAAAGTTGGGGCAAAAGATTACGAATGCTACCAAATTATTATGGAGAAAAGTTACAAGATCTGTCAGATTTACCAAAAATGTTGGGGGTGGAAAACAAGCAACACAAGAATCACAGGGAAATCAGAAGAAAGGCGGAATGAAAATCAGTCAATGGCCTTACTACTTTGAAAATCAAAACTTTGAAATAATTTGGTAATTTTATGTTTGATTTCAAATAATATAAATATTTTATGCAATGCTTAATAGTTAACTGTAGCAAATACATTCAAGTTTATTTAGCAATAATTTGAGAAAAATCACAACCTAAAGCGTATATAAACTTACTTTTAGATCGAAATAAAGGTTGAAGGTTAAACCCAGACAGAATTATTGATTTAAAAAATACAAAATCAGCATGCTAGTTATTATTTAACTGTACATTATTACCTCGCCATACCTGGAGAGCTATTGCTCTGGTCATGTCTGTCCGTCTGTCCGTCTGTCCGTCTGTCCGTCCGTCCGTCCGTCTGTCACGGACCACTTTGCCCCGGACCATTTTGCCCCGGACCATTTTGCCCCGGACCATTTTGCCCCGGACCATTTTGC
>JAQIXN010001678.1:0-16228 GCA_034698145.1 Proisotoma minuta
TTCCAAACGGGTTGACCGATTTCGCCCATCTTCGAACTCGATTCCTAAATTGACCCTATAAACACGTGTGCAAAATTGGGGAATGATCGGTGAAGCCGTTTGACCCCTATCGTGTTTAGGACAGACAGACAGACAGACAGACGGACACGATGGTTACATAAGCCCTGACTCGGGCTAAAAATAGTATATTTAGAGAGATACGAATCCCTGACTCGGGCTACATGTACACTGCTTTGAAGGTTTTTTTATATAATACCGGATCTGTATAATTTTAAGATCAGGATAATTACTGCCATATATATTACAAATCATTTCATGCAGCAATTATTTGGCCTAGATCTTCCCTTCAAATAATGAGGATCTCACAACAATGGAGAAAGTTGGGGTTTGTGTGGAAAGGATTTGGTGGCAGAGTTATTTCGCTCTGATTCCTTTCACCTGGCCACATTCACTTGAGGAAAATGGAAATTAGCATGCTTCACTTAATAAATACAATGGCCACAGCTGGAATAATAATTACCATTCTCATGTCTTTATTATAAGGTCAGGGGTCATTGTTCCAAGAGAAAGTCAAACTTGTCATTATATAGCTAGCTGAAAATTTCAATTCCTAATCTTTAAATCTCCTATAATGAAAGTTGCTTCTGTCGTAAATATATTTAGCATTTTGCCCATTGTTGGTTTGTGTATTTAGGTGAACATGTTCGACTGCAAATATTTGCTTTGTCCTGTTAAAATCGATGTTTGTCCTCGTGTCGCTACCTACTCACACGATAAATAATAAGCTCCACTTTGCCTGCCCCCATATGGAATAGAACTAGTTATAAGTGGGTGGACTTGGCTACGGGGTGGTCCAAAACATTCATTTCAATTACTCTAAACATAAGAGTACTCAAAAATGTATTTATTTGGCTCTCCCTTCTAATGGATAGTACAAGTGGAAGCAATTGAAATTTTGCCTATACGCCAGAAATTGCAAAAAAATTCAGGGTGTCCCCATTTAAAAGCTTTTGAATTCAAATGTCGAATGTTTACTCAATTTTAAATCTTACAATGGGCAATTTGCTTTTTCAACGAATTGAGCAAAAGCAAAATGAATAGCGAGTTAAATAGTTTGCTGATCAAGTTAAATTTTGATTTGCTTAGCTTTTTGTTTAGCATCCTTTATAAATTGCGAACTCCCAGATTTTGCTGCAAGAAAGAAAAGAGAAAATCCCGAGAAAATGAAGGTGAGTTGAAGCTGCACGATTAGAAAATAAATCTCCCAAATCCTCCATTGAACTACAGCCTCCGCTCACAATCCCAAATCTCAATTGAATTCCATTTATTGACACCACGTGAAGCCAAAATAAAATAATGTTTGTTCACTGACCAAATAAAACAGCCACAAATAGCCTCAACTCCTTCGACCTTTGATTAGTTTGGAGGGAGCTAAAGTGCAGTCCTATTTTTGGTCTTGTTTGTGGGTGTTGAGAAATCAACTATAATCTCATTTTACTTTACTTTGGGATGTCATTTGGGAGAAAGTGGTGGAATGAAAAATTGAGTTATGCAAAATCCAATTTAGCTCTTACGAATAACAACAAGACTCCACTGGGGAATTTATAAATTCAAAACTTTTCTTGTAATAAGGATTGAAACTAACTAAAAACTCTCAATTAGATTTTCACCAACTTTCTCTTAAACTGGATTTAACTTTTAATAAAGTCTGTGATGAATTATTTTCTATGGGTCTGCCATTTTCCTTGTCAATCTTTCACACCCACCAAATAAAATTAGGCTATTTTTGAAGAAAAAAAACAATTAAATAGCTTGAGAATAAAATTTGAACTTTATACTTATTAAAACACTTTCTAATGCATTTTATTAAAAACTTGTCCACATCAAAATTTTATGTATTTTAAAAGAAGCTTTATAAATTTCCCTGCATTTGCCTGCTTTAATTAATTTGTTGGGCCTTTAGCCTAATCCCTTGCTTTGAGTGAATTTGAACACTTAAATGGGCCTTTAATCCTTGACATTGATTGCTTTCAACAAATTTATCTCTGTCTCGCAGCTCAGTCCACTAATTAGCCAGGGGAATGTCGGAAGAGGATGCCTCAATTTCCAATTGTACGGAGATTAGCCAAATGATCGATTTTCCTTATTCTATTTTTGAGACATCCTCAGCATTTCATTTCACTATTTTGTTTCCCAACTTTCTCCTTTCTCACGGTTTTGCTAATTAACAATTTGTTTTGGCTTGTGATTGCTAACTTTCACCACATACATACAAAAGTTTGGCTCGTTAATTAGTCAACTTTTTCCAGATGCTGACAGCTGCGTATCTTGTATCGTATTTTTGGAAAACAAACACAAAAGATGAAATAGTTTTAACCAAGTCTATTATAAATTATTTTTAAGGTTCATAGTATTTGTATATAAAACTTTTTTATATAAGGATATAAATTGTTGACAAGACATAGTTGAAATTTTTCCAGGTGGTAAACTTGGAGAGAAATGCGACCGTTCGAGCGACTGCTTATCTGAACACAACCTTATTTGCAACAAATCCTTGCGACAGTGCCAATGTCAATCGGACCATCCAATACAAGTCAATACTCAAAAAGGAACCATTTGCGTCAAGGGTGAGTGCATTTTAGCAAAAATAATTTATTAAAACTGAAATAGCAATCATTATAACCACGCCGGGCTCATTTTTGTTTGTCCCATTGCAAAAGAGTCCCTTGCACTGACAAATTGTTTGACTTCTATCCTTAAAGCATCCCACGGTGTCATTATATTTTCTCTGTTCCTCCCTCGTTTTGCAGTGTCTTTTGATCGTTTTGTCCGTCAGGGTTGTATACTTCATACAAACTGACAAAAACAAGTTTATGTATTAGCTGCTGAGAAAGTTTTGTCTCATCTCGTAGTTTCACATACATCTCGTTTCCGTCTGACATCTCTCCAGAAAAGGCTTTCTCTTCCGTTCGGCCTTGCTTGTCCGGTGGTCTTCAAATATTTTGCAGCTGGTCTCCACTCCCGTGTTGCAAAAGTGACATGAGCTCTTCTTTACTTTCTTTATTTCTTCTTGTTTTCCCAGAATTGTCTCCCCAATTTTTAGTGGGGCTGGAGTCGGAGCGTCATGTCTTAATTTGGCTCCTGAACACTCAAAAATTTTAATTATGTAAATAGGTATATAGTGTTGTGTAACGATGCTGCTAACCATTTAATTGCTCTCCACACGATGAATTCAAGCTCGCCGCAAAGCAGACGGCGAGAAGATTAAAATATTTTATTGAAGGAAACATATTTTAGCATATTAGTTCACTTTATTTCTCAAAAATGTAAGAATCTTTTTTGAGCAAAGCCACTTAAAAATCTCGCATTATTTATAATGAAAATTTGAATCTAAGGGGATTCCTTTAATTATTTCAAAAATAATGTATCATCTTTAAATATAGGGAAAAAAATAAATTTGAAAAACTTTAGCTGAGAAAGGGGTACTTTTAAAAGTTAACTGCTTATGACTCACCAAAATATTTGTAAAAGATATGAGTTGAATTTAAATAGCAAAAAGTTTGCTTAGTTATTTTAACTAGACTCCTTCCTCTACCAAATTAATACTTCTTTTCTATATTTTTTACAGTGGTACATATACATACATATATACGCGATTATTCTCTACTTTGAGATTTTGGCTTTGGTATAATTAGCCCTGTAGTCAATTTATTTTATTTAGTGCTCTCCATGTGGGATGTGATGCAATCTCTTTCTCTCATGATGACAAAAAGAGAAAGTTCCGCCCGTGTTCTGCTGTGGAGAAAATCCTAATCTCTTTTAATCTCACCTCGTTCACTTTCTCTCTAATTATCTACCAAGGTGCATCCATAAAATTGCTCTTTTAGTAAAATAAATATCCCCACCATTCATTGACGCATTTAATTTGCGACTTGCAGACAATTATAATATGTATACCTCTCACAATAACTGAATAGTCGCAAAAAAACTGTTGCTTTCATGAGAATAAAACAACATGTTGCTTCCTCGTCATCTATGGCTTCTATTTCTGAGATGAGATTACCAGTTACTTGGCTTCCTCAGGTATATTAGATGTAAGATGGAAATCCGGCGTTGCGTAAAAGAAAGATTGGTCTCCTAATGTAATGAGAAGAAAAGTAATGGGGCTGACGCCTTCAAATGCGGCCCTCGGGACTTTCAATATTATACAGTCACGGGGTGTATTTATATAGGCTTTATTAAATCTGGGGGCTTGATGAAGTTGGTTCCCTTTATAATGAGATGGCGAAAGTAAATTGCGCATTAAAGGAGAGCAACTGCAAAATCTTATTGAAACAGGAGCAAATCACGAACTGACTTTCTTCTCTCATGACACACTTTTATTTTATGGTTATAATGCCAACAAACCTGGACAATAAAGACTGTTATTTTAAGGAAATAAATTACAGAGAGAGAAATTTAACAGGTGGGCCCAAATGGCTCCTTTGGAGTAAATTAGCAATAATGGGAGAAGGGGAGAAAGCTCATTAGAGAAAAAATAAATCGACGCTTTTGTATGCAAGATAAAGGAACTTTGATGATGCCTGTGTTTTCTGAAAAAATTGAAAAATCTACACTGGCTTTCACTTTTCCAACTTAATTAAGAAACGCGATTCGAAATAAACGAAAAGAAAATTAGATTTTATTACCCCACACAACAAAATATATTTGCATCTTACCTACTGACTGGCTATTTGGGTTGACTCTACCAGGAATCCTTTGCTTTCTTCTTAAAAATCAACCTCTGGGCATCAAAAATGGGATAAAATGATGCACCACTCTGCAACTTTCTCTTCCACTTCAATTGATTCCTAATCTATTTTTAAAATTGGCTATGTCCATTTCATCATAACTAGATCAAATGGACCATCTATAAAATAAAAGGCTCCTATCCCAGTCCTTTTCCTTAAAGTCTGAAATGATGAAATAAAGTTTCGGGGCCACCAAAATTTAGTTGCCCCACCCACTCACCGAATAAAGTGTGTAAGCCAAGATCTTGAGAAAAACTGTCAATTTTGTAGATGCCCATAAAACACGCAAATAAATGGAGGGTAAATCTCTGGAGAAAGCAATTGATGGACGTTCCTCTGATAGATATAATTCCCATTTTATTGACTTCACTTTTACAGACTGGAGAACTGAATGAATGAAATGGAAATAATAATTTAAGAGGATTTCAATCCCTTTCCTTTCTAAAAGGAAGATTTATAATGGTAAACAAGTTCTCCATTTTATATACCTTTAAAGTTAAGTAGCACTTGTCGCCTATAATAAAATAAATACTCCTGTGTAATGAAATCCATAAATGGAGACAGCGTTGAAGAGTGGACTTTATTGCTAACTAATTTAAATCTGACTGAGTATTGCTATTTATAGACATATTATGAAGATGAAATAAATACTAGATTTTCTCACTTTTGCACGAGACAAAGGAGTAAAAAAGAAGAGAAGAGAATAATTTTTCCATGATCTCAGTGGAATAGTTATGAAAGGGCACTTTCTCTGGCTACTCTCTCCCTCAAATGTTACTCGATTTTATATATAATCACTCACCATCCATTCTGACGGAAGGTGAGGCTCTGAAATTATCTTGGGAATTGTGGAAAACACTTCTTCCTCTAATGATCACTCTGCTGGCTGCAATTACAGCCCTCTTCTTGTCTTTCTGATTTAATTGTACGCCCTCCATCTTCATTTAGGGTTGCCAAATAGTCAACCTAGTTTTCGGGGCTCTTTTAAACAATTAGATTTTACGTAATGTCGTTAGTTTTGGCGTCATGCGTAGCGTCTTACTTACTTGTTGGAAGGAAAACATTTCACTCGGGGACATTTTTGTGGCTGTTGGAGATGCAATAGATCTTCTCTTCCCTAATAGCTTTCTTGAGTAAGTTAAACTGGTTGTTAAACACGCCGTTTCTTATAACTCAGTTCCTCGTATAAGAATCTGCCAATAAATTGTAATTCCCAGAGGGATAACTTCAATTTGTCTACATTTATTTTCTAGACTGTTTTGATAACTCAAATAACCGAAAACATCAGTTATATGTACGTTGTATTCACATATGAAATTATGTAATTCCACATCAATTTAAACATACGTTTAGCTATGATTTAACTTTCTTCACACAAAGTATATGAATTGATATATTCATATTTGCTAAAAACCTGCGTGATGTTGCATAATTATCATTTAATGGTTTTCATATTTTCTCTTTAGCTGCCACACTTGGTGAAGATTGTTTAGCTGACGAGGTGTGTCTCAGTTTGGACGATAACTCGGATTGTGTCCAAGAAGGGGTCAGAGCCACTTGTCAATGCAAAGATAAATACAATGTCCTGTACGATAAAACTCAAGGAAGGGATAGATGTGTTCGTGGTAAGCTCTTTTTTTTAATAACTTTTTTAATATTTTACATAATATTTGAAAAATCTGTTTGTTCAAAAGAGGGTCAAACGCTTAATAGTGACCTGGCTACTTTCGTCATGGTTGGGGCTGCGATGACCTTATTTTGCGGATTGACATGTCTCGTCCTTCGAATGTTTGCGAGAGCAAGATTTGGGCCTAGAAATGCCCGATTTGCAAATGCAAACAATGCTCCACCTGAAGTAACACTCTCCGCTGAACATGGTAAGAAATATTACGATTTTTTGTGATATTCCCATTGATGTTGTAACTATTTTCTCAATCTAAATGTGAACTATCTATTAAATCTCTGTAAATCGAGACATCCCAACTTTCACTGGACAAGACCACATAATGACATTTCATGCATGACTATTACCCATCTATCTATGTGTAACCAACCACTTGAGACATTACTCAAACACAGACTGGAATGAGCTTATGTTGAATGAACTTTCTCCTCTGGCATGTTGCACGGTTGTAAAATTAGAATTTTAGATTTCCCCTCAATATTTTCCACGTCAGTGTGTATGTATTATTTATATGCTGAAAAGAAAGTCCTCATACTTAGAATAAATGTTGTACTTGGAGCTTCCAAGTTGTTCGTTTTGATGTTTGTGGCTTGTGTTGATAAGTATTTGGAAGTTTTGTCAAAAATAAATTGGAATGTTTTGCACTCTAAATGACTATATACATACTAACATTAAAATTAAAATTAAAGTAGTGAAGCAAGGAATTTAAATTATCAATTATGACAGAGCATCAGTATATTCACTGCCATAGCAGAAAAATTAGCAGCATTAGCACCTGATCTTTAGTGCATTACATAGTATAGAATATTCATTCATATGCATATACATAAACGACATAATCCATGTAGAACTTATTACAGAGTAGTACTTTTAAGGACACAAGTCTTACCAAAACATTTTTCGACGTTATACTTTGACAAAAACTAATAAATCCAACATTGATAAATTACACATTAGGAGGGGAATTTGTACGTAGCCAATCAATATCAGGCTCCAGAGCTTCCTCCCAGCGTAGTTCTTTGGCCGAAAGCTCACGACGTCAATCTGGTTCATTACTAGCCCCACCCACAAGAGGTTAATTACACACTACATTAATATGCATAATTGAACCTAGAGCACAAAAATTGCAAATGCAATATTGCCATTTTAAGGGGAAAGTGCGTCCCGTCGCGCCTCAAACTCTTCAATCCGCTCCAACTCATCAAATCGAAGTCAACGAAGCTATAGCCTAAGAAATCCTGCAGGTCATCAGAACTATAATCAACTCCACCCCTCCCTTCAACATCGGCCGTCTGACCCCCAACAGTCAAGGTCAGGCTCTCAAAACAGCTCGCTCAATGCCAAAGCCTCACAGGACAATGTCAGCGGCAGTGGAAGCGTCACGTTCAATTTGCCACCAGCGGATGGAAGCGGTCACCACAGTCCCATTCAAAAGGCATGTCGTCAATTGCCAATAAAAATTTCATTTTTCAGCTTATTGTCCTGTCTTAAAAGTACGATTACTTAGAGTGCAAAACGTTCCAGGTTCCAGTTGCCGTTGCTTTATATCGCTTTCAAGAATCTTAGACGAGTCTAATGGCTTCTTATACTTTAAGATACAGCTATATAGATACTTATATAAATACTTGCTTCCGCTTTGTTTGTCATTCTTATTTTTTGTTGCCTAATCCGCTGCTGAGTGCTTTGTGTTTACAAAATTTACGAAATATGAAGCCTCTTACTCGTCATTAATATTTAACTTTGCTTTGTACTTTAAATCCAGGGTAAAAGAAGTGGCTCGGCTGGGACTCTTCCTGTCTAATGATCTTACAACTCTAACAATTCTCTCCGTGAGTTCACTTTACGTAAAGTTTGCATATTTGCAACATTTGTTTGTCCAGGGTGTCTCAAATTATGTGTCTTCTTTTCCAGAAGAGACTATTCTATCACTCAATTCCTCTGGAGAAAGTTACTTCTTATTTCCTTGTATGAGATTCATTAAAAGTGTCAACTAGTCTACATAAATGAAAGCAGCAAATTCCATTAAGCCAAACCCCAATTTAGTGTTGTGTTAAAACCCCAAACTAAAAGTAATCAAATTTTCTTCGAGAGACGAGCATAATATATTTACAGGGTGGTATTTTTGGGGTTGGAATATGATAAGATGTAAGCAAACATGGTGTCTATTACATTACGTTAAATAAGATTAAGGAGATAGATACATTACATATTAAACTGAGAGAAAGTAACGAGAAAAGCTGCTCTGATAAGATTACGAGTTTGATATTATGGATGAAATTACAATTTAGATATTACACCAAAATCTAATAACTTCTGATGTATTATTATGATTACAAAAAGTAATTAAGTGGTGCTGCTTCTGCTGTTATAAATAAATATAATCAAAATTGTATAACATTTTTGTATCACTGTTCATATCTATATACTCTTATAATAATAATTATAAGCTATTTTATTTGTGAATGCAATGTGATGTGATGGAATGCATGTAAATCCCCAATGGTAAAATCCCCAAAACTCACTAAAGTTACCTAGAAATATGAAAAAATCACCAAAATTTAATGTGAATTGTGTCAAGTACTATTTATTTCTGAAATAAAGCTGTTGAGAAACTCTCTGGGCATTTGTTACCACACACAATTTAAGATACATTTTTAAGGGAATTGAAACCGAATCGATAGATAGATAGTTACAACTTTCTCTAAATACACATCAAAGGATGGCTTACTCAAGAGGAGCCCGAGGGGAAGGGGATTGTGATCCGGTAAAAAAAGTTTTAAACAACGTTTGATCAATGTGTTTTATCAATATCCACAATGGAAACAGGTCAATAATTCCTGCTTTGGGGGCAATCCTCCTCCCTGTTACGACGACTCCATGCCCTGCGACGGAGAACTGGATCCATTAGAAGCCCTCAAAAGAGAAATTCTCGGACGACTCCAAGAAAAACAATACTGGGAACGAAGGAATCGTAAGTGGGACCAGAGCGAGTACACTGTAAGGAAAAACCAACTCTTCCGAAGGATGCAGATGGAGAAAAATGAAAAAGAGTATCAAGATTGTCTCTGCAGAGTGAGAATTAGAATTGAGGCGTTTGTTTGTTTTTGTAAAGTTGATAGTTATTTGCTTATTTCTAGGAAGAGTTGGATAAAGAGAAGAGAGCAGATCGAATAACACAAGAGGAAAGATTTGCAGAGGCCCTCAGGGAATTAAAGGATGAAGAATTTCGAAAAGCTGCATTTGAGTGAGTCCCTAAAATATTATCGAGTGCTATTACCAAATGGATTAAGATTTTATTTGTTGGCATCTATTTATACTTTAACTTCAGAAAGCAATTGATGGCCTGTGCACCTGAAATAAGAGAACTTGAGTCTCAACTTCGACGAGGCTATACTGCCAAAACACTTTACGCCCAAAGGGTCGAGAAAGAAGCGACGAGGCTTGAAGAGAAGGTAAGCCAAAAAAGTTTTTCTCAGTTTTCCCCAATGGAAAATGATTTCTTAAAAATGTCCTTAATAAATTAGCGACGGGAGGATGAGACGCTTCAACAGCAAAAGGAACAATTGGAGAGGGAGGAGGCAGCTGCTGAGGAAGAACAACGTCTCAAATTCCGCAAAAAGAAGGAATATTTTCAGGCTCTCAGTAACCAGTTGGGAGATGCTAGTTCAAAACAGGCTCAAAAAGATGAGCAGGCTGCAAAAGATAAAGCCATGATTGACGAAATTATTAAAAGCATCCAGTCGGAAGAGATACAGTAAGTATAAAAGAACTATGTATGTATGTAGAAGATTTGTAACTCAAAGGAATTAAGGTTCTGTGCAATTTACAATATCAAAGAAAAAGAAATCCTTTTCCCTTTTATCCCTATTCTCGTGAAAGTTTAAAGCAGATTTAAGGATTTTGGTAATCTACTAGCATGTCTTGTAATTTGGAATCATTGAATAGTTCCTTGCTCTTTACACAATATTTATAAATTAAATTTGGTTGACAGTTTATGTGTATAATGATTTGTAATTTTTAGGGATTTTATGGAGAAAACAGAGAAAGTCAAGCTGTATCAGAAGGAAATTGGCAGCTTTCTCCAAACACGGGAATTACATAGAGAAAGAGAGAAAGTTCGAGTTCAGGCAGAGGAAGAGTAAGTCTTTATTAAAATTAAGGCCAGTTAAATTAACAAATGATGATGGAAATATTAACTGAAGTTATTAATGAATTTAAAAAAAGGCAAATTCAGAGATACCTTCAAACAAAAGAAGAACAAGTTCTAGAGTACAAGAAAGCTAAAGAAGCCCAGGAAAAGGCTCGAGCTTCCATTGTGGCTAAAGCAATCGAACGAATCATGAAAGAACAGGTACAAATCTTTTAAAAAAAATATTTTCCCAAAACGTGTGTATGCTTCATTTAATCTTTAGTATCGTTTGGAAGAATTTGAAGAACTCCGTCGAGAACTCCATGAAGAAGAACTGGCTGCAGAAGTTCGCCGCAAAGAACTTGAAGAACTTGCTCGAAAAGAGAAGCAGATGCAAGAACTTCGAGCAGCAGCAGCGGAAGCCAAAAGACTGAGGGAAGAAAAACTTGCATCTGACAAAAAAGAAGAGGAAGAATATCGGGCACAACTTTTAGCCAAATTCTCAGAAGACGAACGGTTGGAGCAGATGGCAGATCAGAAACGACGCATGAGAGAAAGAGAACATCGTAAAGTTGTGGAGCAAATGATCGTTGATCGTAGATGTCTCAAAGCACAAGAAAGAGAAAGGGAGCAAAAAGTTTTGGATTGTTTTGATGAGGAGACAAAACGAAGACAATTGATTATCCAAGACGAGCGGATGAAACTGTTGAAGAAACATGGACCACAACTTCTTGGATTTCTGCCCAAAAGTGTCCTTAAAAGTTGGGAGGAAATTGAGGCTTTGGGGGAACCCTTCATCAGCTATTACAGAAACCAGCCTCGTTATCCAGACCCCACAACCTTGGACTCGGAGCCCTGTGAAGAGGAACTCTTTCAAAATATGGAACTGCCAAAATATGCCAAATATTGATAATTTTACAAAAAAAAACATCAACTACTACTCAATTGTCATGTCATATTGCAATTTTTTATTTTGTAATGGAAGTAGCATTTAGAAATTATAATTTTGTAACAAACTGAATAATTTTTGGTGTCCGCAATGTAAAGTCAAGTGCAACTCATAGCTTTGCTCTTGTCAACCATTCAAAGTCTTGCTTCTTGCGTTCAGCAGCTGTACTAATCATGACGTTGATAATTGTCGGCTTTTCAGTCTCCTGAAATTATTTTATTGACATTTGAACCAAGCTGTAAATAAATCAGAGTGCATGTATGTACATAATTATTGACTTTACCTGAACTGCCGCTTTGACAGCATTTTCAATTTCTTCAACTGACTCGCAGAAATATCCCTTCCCTCCACCCATCTCTGTCATTTTCTCATATCGAAATTGTGGAGTTAGGCAATTTGGCATTGTCCTTTAGAATAAAGCACCATTAATATTTAAAGATTTCAAACTATAAAAAAATCTTTAGAATAATTTGAAACATACGTTATTCCCAAATTATTTTTATCTCTCATTTCGTTCCACACTGGCTTGTCTACTCCGCCATAGATCCCATTGTTATTTATGATCACACTTATCACAGGAAGATTGTAACGGAAACATGTTTCTATTTCCATTCCTCCAAATCCAAATGCTGAATCTCCTTGAACGCAGACAACACGACGGCCAAGACCCTCTTTTTGGCAGTGTAAAGACGCAGCAATTGCAAAGCCTAATCCAACTCCCATAGTCCCATAGGTCCCTGCATCCAAACGAGTCCGAGGCTCCTTGTTCAGGAAAATTGTTCTGCCAATATCCATTGTGTTTGCACCTTCGTTCACTATTATGCTATTTTGTGGAATGGAACTGTAGACTGCATTCATGGCTGCATAGTAATTTAGAGGCTTTGAGCCATCATTAATCATGGCAGTTACAGTTTTCCTAAAATTTATAGAGAAATGTAAGTTTCTAAACAGTAATGTGACATGGATTTTAATATACTTGTTATGTTCCTTTTTTGCGTTGATCGTATCCCACCAAGGAGTACTTTTAGGATAACTTAACCCACTCGCCTTGCTTGCCTCAACCAACTGACCAGTGATGGCTTTCACATCTCCCAAAAGTGGGACGCTAGTTGAAACGTTTTGGTGAAATTCCTCAGGTTCAATATCAACTTGGATAATTTTCACATCTTCTTGGAATCTTGGAGGACGACCAAAATGAAGCATCCAATTTAGTCTTGCGCCCAGAAGAAGAATCACATCCGCTTTTTGCAAAGCTACAGACCTTGCTGACGAAACACAATTCGGATGATCATCTGGAATGACGCCTTTGCCCATTGCAGTAGGTAGAAAAGGAAAATTGGTGGATCGAATAAATTCATTAGTCGCATCTTCTGCTCGCGCATAAGCAGCCCCTTTCCCAACGATTACTAGAGGATTTTTTGCATTTTTTAACAAATTTACAGCTTCGATAATTTTCTCGCTTGGGGCAATTGAAATTGGCGGTGGGGCTAGTTTCGAGATACTTTCTATATCGGAAGACTGACGGTTTAGCAAGTCCCCAGGAAAGTCTAAATATGATGCTCCTGTTCCAAACGTACAAAAAAATGAAATCTAATATATAAATATATAAATATATTGGTTTGTGTACCAGGTCTTCCATAAGTTGCTAATCGAATAGCTTTCTCCACATAAGTTGGAATTCTACCAACGTCATCTGGACGCGCAGAAAATTTACAAAACATTCTCGCAGCCTCAACTTGTCTCGTTTCTTGAAAGGCTCCCAATTCCTCTTGTGGACGATCGCATGCCCCTCCAATTAGAATCATTGGCCTGTGTAAATTAATATACAAAAGTGAAAACATCTCTTGGGATAAATATTAAAATACCAGCAATTCGATTGAGCATTAGCAAGTCCTCCTAGAGCATGTATGACGCCTGGACCAGAAACAGCTAGACAGACGCCTTCAAACACATTCAATTTCAATTATTTTTATACATATTGATCGAATCATGTTCAACATCTATTGACTGATTACCAGGGGTGCGTGTGAGATATCCAGTGGCTTGTGCTGCATATGCCGCCGCTTGTTCGTTCCTCATCCCGATGTATTTAATCCCATGTTGCTGGAGGGCGAAGCTTGTTTCGACCACTGGGATTCCAACCACTCCGAACGCATATTCCACCCCCTGCTCTTTTAAAGATTTTGCCAGAACATTAGCCCCATCCATTGTTTCTCCGCTCCCACTGAAAATTATCGAAATAATTTATTACAAATTTTCAAATTGTTAAATAATAACGCAAAGAGTAAGAAAACAAACCCGAAATGATACTGTGGATTTGTTAGGATTTTAATAATCAATTTTATTAAACTAACCAAAAATAACTATTAGTACAGATTAGTCCTTTACTTAAGGGTTCAGAATACAAACTAGTGATAATTAATTCTCCTTATCGCCCACTATATACATACATGATTAATAATATTTGTGTGTATAAAAGCTGAGATTTAACAAGTAAGAGATTCGATGAATATTATCCTTATTCTATTTCTTCTGACATATTAACTTGCATATAACTAATTATACACCCATAAAAATTAAATTAATGTATAGCTAAAACACAGTTTTATAATAACTGATAACTGAACGGAATATGGGATGCATATATATATAATAACATTATCCCAAAAAGATTACAAATTCATCGTCGTCTCCTTAAACGGTCTGGTTTTATAATGTAAAGCAAACATCATAATGGAAAGACCACTAAGTTTAAAAAACTTTTTGTGATAAAATGCCCTAATTTCGAACCCTTTTTTCTCATAAAGTGTCCTTGCACTATCATGACACTCTGTTGTAATTAGCTCAATTCCAACGAATCCCTTCTGACTGCAAAACTTTACCACGCGTTCCACCAACGCTCCTCCGACTCCTTTATTGCGCCAAGAACTTTTGACTGCAGTCCTCCTCAGCCAAGCTATCACTGCAGACTCCTTTGCCCTCATGACCCCAATGCACCCAACAAGCTCCTTTGTTAATGAACTGTTATTTGAAATCCTCCCGTTCCTGTCCAGGCTTTCAAATTCGGTTTCGGAAATATAGCCTGGCTTTTCTCTCTTCCACCGTTCGTCTGATGCGCTGTAGTATGCCTCAGCGACAAAGAAACACGTTTTGTCTGACGTCATATAAGTTTTCATAACATTGACCATATCTTCATGTAGATACTTGTTCTTGTAAAAATGAGCCCCCCAGATTGCTGCGTAGGTCACAAGAAGAGTCACAGGCAACGCGGTCCAAGTAAAAAGCAGAGGAACGCCACAAAGAATGTACATTATGGCAGCGGTCATAATCACAGCTTGGAAAAAAATTTCTCGAGTTAAGGCTCGGATGAAAAAACGGTTAACAGGGTCAAGTGTTCCTTCTGTGACTAATTTGATGACGCCAGGTTGATCTTCTTGTCGAAATGGACGAATGACAACAAAGTGGGTGTCCATTTTGCGTTGAAGAAACTGCTTTTCGCCTTGCTTATTTCAAAATTTCCTAGGGTGGATACATAACCCAACAATCAGAAACCAGAGTTTGTAACAATGCTACCATGCTTGTTCAAAGATAACAACTAATGCTTAAAAAATGGAAGCTATTATAAAGTTTTAAAAAAATACTTACCCCGAGCGTTTTGCGACAGGTCCGTCTTTTGGGGGTGGTGCGGCAAGGACTGGTGAATAGGACGCATAAGCTTGTGTTCGGCTAACGGAGAAAGTTTTATTTGTCAGAAACCTTGCAGATGAGGACAACAATGAACATCTAAATATCATATTTCTTCACGGTCAATACTGTAATTTCAAATTTCAATTAGAAAAAAGTTATGTAAAAGAGTGAGACAATGTGACAAATTAGCTTGACCCCTTACCAATTATAGCAAATATTAAATTAACTTGCAAATTGTCATAAGACTGCTCTTCAGGTGGTTGCTGTTGATGGAATTTGGACCCAGACAGAGACATGATCATGGAATTTGTCTCAATTTCCCACTTTTTCATATTTTCATGAAAAAGTAAATAACAAATCAGCAATTATCGATTTGTTCATATTCATGGCATTGTCTCGTTATTTCATCTCATTTCATTCGTATTTCCGTTAATTGAGGTGTTATTCGTGGAGATAAGTCAAGAGTTAAACGACGACGCTCAAAGATACGACGTAACATAAGTTGTTTTTTATATGCCTTGCATCTTAAACGAAGTTGCTTTTGAATTGCATAGATATGAAAATTTCCAATTCAACTGAAAGTTTGTGCAAGTGGACAAAAATATTTTCCTACATCTTCTCTATCGACCCCATTACATCTCGTTTCCTCTTCCTTTCTTCTCCAAAATTTGTCGACAAGTGAACGCTTTTTCTGGGGATATGTAATTTAGGCTAAATTATTTAGTTCCAGCTCTCAACATCCCAGATGAGTTCTGGCCAGAGTCCCAAAAACGGTACACAACTCGAGCTTTAAATTGTTACTTTGCTCATATTCACTTTCTCCAAAAATCAAAGATATGCATATTAAAAGAGAGATTGTGTTTTCTTTGCAAACAGTGAGGGTGAAAGCAGATGCACGTATTGATACTTGTTGGCTGACTACTTTCACCACTCAGTTGGGAAAGCTACAATTTAGCGTTGAGAATGAATGAAGCAATGAATGAGTGGTG